>JAGTTH010001735.1:0-36929 GCA_022606485.1 Agraylea sexmaculata
TGTTATTTTTATGTTATATGTACAGTTCCCTCAACCATCAGTGTTACCAGATGGAAGAAAAATCTTTTATATATTTATTTTACTACAATTAATACATATCTAAAATATAAAATAATAACAGTATTAGACCGCCTCATAATAATGCTTCATTTAAATGATTCTGACTGCAACAAACACTATATTATATCGAAAATTAGAAGGTGTTTCAAATGTATAAAGTTCAAAAAATACGGTTCATTTTAAAACATCATTTAACCTATTAAATGAGACTTTTTACAAATAGTAAAATGGTCCTATTTGACCGGCAACTAATGTAAATTCATCTTTTATCTATAACACATTTCATGTCTCTGTCAATACAAGGTATTTAATCGTAAACTGTTATATTTTATAAATAATATTCAAACGGAGTGACGCATGACAGGCAGTGTTACCAGATGGAACAATAATATTTTATTACAATTAATACATATCAACAATCATAATAAATGAGAATTTTCAAAAAACTGTATTTATTGGGAGACTCGCTTTTTAAATAATATTGTGATGAATGTTGTCATCATATGAAAACCGTATTAAATTAATATTATTTATAATTTACTATGAAAATTCAAACATGTTCTGAATGAAAAAAATAGCAACTTATTACCGTTCTAATAAAAAATCAAGCAGAATATCCATAAATATTAACAAATTGAAAATTTCAATTAAAATTACCCTAGTTATAGGGTGGATGGGGGCACACTCCCCTATTATTTGCACCACTGTTTAGCGGACATCCCTTACGCTTGTATAATTATAAAGGCCATAGTGCCCCATTTAGTGGTTTTCAAGGTAACATATAGGCCTATATATATATTTATATTGTGGTAAAATGTCCTAGTTTAGAGCAGGCCAGTGTCAATGTCAGTGATTAAAGCTCCATACAGCACAACTAGGTCACAAACCAGGTGACACACCATTTACCCTAAACGTGTATTTAATCACATTTTCATACACTCTAAAGGTCAACCAACTCTGGTAAATTTGACCAATAAATAAAAAAAAAATGTCACCAAAATACCAAAAGTGTTTAAAATAAAATACGTATCCTGAACACCCAAATATTCTTTTAAATTTGCTCAAATACTTTATTTGAATTGGGACATGAAATCAATGATTCTCTTCTAAAATATTTTGAAATCATCAATCAACTGTTTCTGTCAAATATATACATCATGATTTTTTTTTTCCAATACCCGCCACCCCCTAAATTATTCTCAATTAGTTCAAAAATCAATATAAACGGTTAAAAATTAAGTGCTGTACATATTGGGATTATTTTAAAAAGCCTGATCACAGACTAAATAATAAATATGTTTATTTTAATTGAAATTTACAATACTTTGAGTTTTATCATCAGGTAGATATATTGTATTGCCTTAAATATTGTTAAATTATAAACTAATTTTGTACTTTTTAAAATTAAGTATTATGTTTTACTTTATTATAATTTTTTTTAAATTATGCACCAACTGAAAATTCTGATTATTATTAGTTGTTGTATTTGATTCATAAGTACTACTAAATGAGTAGCCATATTACAATTAATGAAGAACTCACCTTAGAACCCTGGAAATATATGTATTTATAGTATTACAATTTCTTTATTTAATTAGAATTTTAATAAAAAAAATATTTGATATGCGAGGTAATATTAAATAATAAAAACTCAATTGGAAATAAGAACCTGTCTTTGGTTGAACTTTAAATAAATTAAAGGCGAATATGTAATTCCAATACAATCATAAAAAAATATACTAAAAGAGGCCTAACATTTTTTTCGTATAAAAAAATGATCTAATAAAAATAAAATAATTTGTTATGACAGTTTTTGAATCTTCGGTTATTATAATGAGTGAATATATGATGTCATCATAGAATAACAGAACAAAATTCATTTTCAAGATCAAGTTCAAATGAATAACAATAAACATAAGTAATGTTGTCATAAAGCCCAAGGTCGCTGACCGTATTTGCATCAACAACAACTAATTGTAAACACTATGTTGTCATAATGTCTCAGTTTGCTGACGTGTGTGCCGTTTGAGGTTATGTTCTTGTTTACGTACTATTGTTGTTTTATGAATTGTATGACGTATGCTTATAATAATCACCTTATAAGTAAAAACGTCAGATTCTCAAACATTTTAAAATAATAATTAAAAATTTAAAAGCTTAACTAGCCGACTTGGACCATTAATTAAGGTGTGGTTGTGTTATATTTAACGAACCATTCCTTAGATTTAATTATTTTAAGTTGAATAAAAGACATGTTGTATATATATAGAGTAAGGTTGAATTAATTTATTTTTTTAAATCCCAACAGGATGTAAACCCAAACCACAGTGTCAATAGTATATACTTTGTTCTATTGCCAGTAGAGGAAGGACAATTTATATGACATTTTTAAAAGGGGTTTCAAAAGCAGACATCAGCAAATAAAAGTTCGTATGATTCTTTGCAGAACATCACTTTATTAACATTTTCAAGGGCGTTCTACAAAAGATCGCAAATAAAGCATTTTTCACATATAGAAAATCCTTTAAATGTGATTTATTATAACTATGTCTATCGTTTGGTATAAAAAAAGCTATAATAACACCTCATCTCATTCAATTTAAAATATTATCGATATGTGTGAATCGAATCCCGGTTCTTCGATAATATGTAAATGGTGTGTAGATGCAGCAAATGCTTGCTTCCTTTATTCAATTCAAATAATATGCACTGTGAACCTCACACCCACTGAGCCACAAAACCTTATATTGGATTCCGTCAAAGGAAGACCCACAAAATGTCACGGCCATTGAATAATGTTCAGCTTCATATTTATATTATTAAATCATTTGATCGTAGCATAATTACGATCGGAGACTCGACTAATATCTAATTTCTATTACACGTGCCTTTTCAATAAACAACCTTGTATGGGAAAATGTCAAAAGGTCACTTCACAATATTATATATAAAAAATATATTACATTTTCTAACAGACACTCATCACATTTCAGATTCTGGGAATAATGAAGCCTTTCAAATCAAAGGGAAAAAAATCCTCTGCATGTAATTTTATTTAATAATTTATATTAGAGAGCAAATTTACTCATAATGATCACAACTAATTGTAACCCAAGTTGTGTGTATATATTTAAGATATTATCTGAAATCTTATAACCAGACCTAGTCAAAGTGGATGTAATGAAGTGCTTTGACGTATTCGAGCCCTGCAATATTTAATTATTAAAAATATATTTAATATTTTTGTACTCCTAATGAAGAATTAATAAAATTTTAATAGTGGTTTGGAATCTAGTAATCAGTTGTTTCTGTAAATCACTCAATAGTGACTCTCACGTGTGTATTGTGTCTGTTAAATACGTAATTAATATGTTTAAGCCTGTTTTAATTTAATTATTAATTAATTAATAAATGTTAAAAAAAAAATTTCACTTATATTTGCGATAGACTACAACCCCTCCTAATATTCTTAGTTGATTTGAGTGCGGATTCTAGATAACAAATTATTTGAATGATTGTATTTTTAAGAGTTAGTGCAAATTAACCCCAAATTTAGGAATTATTGTGTCTGTTAAATACGTAATTTATATTTTTTTAATTAAATATTTGATATTTTTTACCACCCCCTAAAATATTAAACATTTCAAGTCCACCCTGTTTAAATTCACTTATCATATATTCGAAAATTGAAATAGAATAATACATATTTCCATATAATAAATCAAATAACTGCAATACCCTCTTAATTATTACAATGAAAGCTTATATGGCATACTATTTATAATAATAGATTATTATAAAATTCACTTTTTAAAAATATACTAATCAGCATCTTCATACATTTACGACAGCCGTATGGAGATTTTTATCAAATAATAAAAATTTGTTATAAAACGGGAAGAGATTCTATAAAATATTATTAGTTGTTTTATGCAGTGGGACAAACTAATAAACTTTATATCCAACAATAAAAATAAAATTTATCCATCGAAACTGAAATATCTTCACTACACTAAATTTTACATGGTCAAACTTTAAATTAAATCAACCCGCGAAAATAAACGGGAACTTTTACTGATTAAAAATAAAATATTTTTAAAATAAATAATTAAGATTAAAATATCACTTAATTTCGCATCGACTTTTAATCGATAATAATATTTTAATTGACGATGTAGGGTATTGAAAATATTTATTATTATTTTCGGAAAGATATATATGTGAATAATGATAAAATTTAATATTTCTTTACACTAAGCTGCTAAAATATTTTAATGGCTTACAATTTTCTTAGGTTACGTTAACTGAAACTATATAAAAATATTAACAAGACTTCGTTTACGAATAGGTATACTTGGGGCATTGACGTCACCCACCTATACATATTATAAAATATCAATCCTATATATTGAAAATATAACCTATTGATTATGAAAAAATCTTATTACAAAAATTAAATCAACCATAAAATATCCCATTTCTCCAACTAACCGTGTGTTTTATACAAATTGCATTGCAAGCTGTTATTCTGATTTCATACCTCAGGCGCAATTGATCTTATTTCTTCGGCATTCAAATGTATGTTGTCGAAATTGTGAAAAGTAATCAAAAAACTATGTGATCGATTCTTGCATTGCCATAAATCAAATTCCATTAGCGTACTTTTATATAGAAACTGTCACTGGAATCCCATCGTTTTAAATTCACGTCGTCTGCTCAACTCTCAAATTATTAATGGGAAAGAGAGAATAATAATTTTAATATTCAAGTCACGGACTTTGTCTACTTCCAAAATATATATTATACTTATTCGTGGATCATTCAATTCATTGAAGACTGTTAATACAACCCACAAGAACAGTCGGAAAAGATATCAAATTACACTACTTTCTCTCTTCATATTACACACAAATAACCTTACTTTAACTTTATATAAAAAAAATACTTATACAAACAATTATTATGTATATCTTCATATATTTAAATTCTCCAATGCGTTTGCATTGGGAAAATATTTTGGCATGATTATCGATTGTTATTTTGAGATGAGTGCACGATAAAAAAAATGTTTATTTACATTCTTATTGCCAAGATATTCTTATGTGACTTTATTAATATTATACTCTAAATGTTTATTTATTTTTATTAAGGAAAATGGATTTTATATGAAATATAACAGTAATGAATACAATATATTTAATAAAAGCAGTCAACACTGGATTAAACCGTTACCAACGATAAATTAGCAGGCCATACAACTGTATGTATAAATATCAAGATGGCAGACCAAGCAGGTGAGCTTGACAGGGGCAACATTAATTGTCTCAGACTCGTCTGCTTGGTCCACCATCTTGATATTTATCAAACACCTTTCAGGACTTCTTATATCGGTGGTTTCGATTAAACACATCTTTAATGCACATTTATGTTATTCGTAGAATATTTACAGGAAAAATAAAAAAAAAATAGTAAATTATTGTTATAAATTTGAATCTTGACCGAACAAATAATATAAGATATCAATTAAGAATATTATAAATATTAGTCTACAAATAAATCAAATATAGTGTAAACGTACGCAAATGTGCATAGAAGTTTTACAGAAATTTAATGTGAAAAAAATTCTAGTCAATGAAAATATTATAAATTCGAATCTTGACTGGATAATTAATAATGTATAATATTAGTCTACAAAACAGTGAAATGTATTATACACATACTGCAAATGTATTTGTTGTTCATAGAATTTTATAGAAAATGTATATTTTTATATTTTTCAATAAGTAATAAATGTGAACCCTGGCTGAATAAATAATGTAAGATATCAATTTAGAATATTAGTCTACAAAAAAGTGAAATATATTATATATAATACACATACTTTAAACGTTTATGTTTTTCATAAAAATTTTCCAGGAAATTTATTTTTTAAATATTTTCTAGTAAATTATTATGTTATAAATTTGAACCCTGCCTGAATAAGAAATGAAAGGCATCAATGTAGAATATTATACTACAAAATATTCAAATATTCTTCAAATGTTTTTTTACAGATATTACTCAAAAATCACTCTATTCAAATCACAAAGCATTGTAATTATCCCTTTGTTTTCAGCCAATCCATCAAAGTTTCAAATAACGAGCAAGAAAAGTCTCAATCACAAGAAGATAAATAGCAAAACTTTCAATCTGTTTGCTCTGATTGATAAGTTTTAATGCATATATATATATATATATATATATATATATATATATATATATATATATATATATATATATAAATACTATATATATATATATATATATATATATATATATATATATATATATATATATATATATATATATATAATAAATTTAAAAAATATGAAATGGTGTCAACGAGTTTATCTGAAGTTCATTTTGCTAGATATAATATTATAGGTGGACTAGAAAGGGAATCATCTGGAACAAGTGGTGTTCCACTTTTTTAAGTACTATCAAGGGAATTCGATTGTCTATAGAAAACTATCCAATATGCTAACATTAACAATTGATTATTATATCTTATCAAGTACATATTGTATATATTTGTTTTACTTCTAATATGTAAGAGATAAGAGTGAAATTAAAGTTATCGATTATTTCTATCGTAGTCATCGTCCGGAGAAGTGAGTTTATATTATTCCGGTGCATAATAATAAATATTTATTTTTAAAAAAGTGTAAGTTTGCCAAAAATCCTATTTTAGTTTCAAAAACACACCAACAAACAGTTATATTGAAAAAAAAACTATCGCTTATTTTACTCCAATTAAATAAAAAATTATATCTTGAAGATCAAAATTTGTTAAAAAAATAAATTAACTGTAACCATAAAAATACAACAAAAATCGAAACCAAACTCTTCAATATGTAATATTTAATTCGCGATTTTATTTCACAAAAAATATATTGACTGTCCCATATATAGCTGCTATAAAACCATACTTTTTCACACACACAAGTATTTTTATTTGTCCCATTTAAGTTGCCGCATTTTAAAGGTGAAAAGTAAAGATTTTGCGGCAACTTCATATGGGACAACAAATATATTTTTTGTCATAGTAAAATTGCAAGTAAAAATTCTAAACTAAGGAGTTTGATTTCAATTGTTGTATAAATTTGAATAATTATTATTTATGATTATTTTTATAAATATTTAAATTCTAATGCTTCTCTCCAACTACAAATTAATATAAATTATTGTTTCTAATGTTTGTAGAGCAAATATAAAAAAATTATACACGCGTAGCGATTAACTTAAGGCTGTGATTTATAATATCTTAAAATAGTATTTGACTGTGACCAATCATAGCCGTTACACTCTACAAACTTAAAAAAGAATATATAAAATATAATAAATTCCCTGCGAGTCGCCATTGCAGAATTTTTCAGTTTTATTTTTGTCTGCACACCTTTTACTTAAATTCTCAATATAAATATTAAATTTTCAGTCCGTTCAACTTGCATTATAAAAAGTGGATATCCGATACTTTTTTAAACCCTTTTACATTCTGTGAAAGCTTTTTTATTTCCAAAATGTAATATAATTAAAGACGCTTTTCCCCAGACTTTCAGTATTAAAAAGTATTCGTCTTCATGAATGCAAGACGCTATTATCTTTATTCGCAGAATGCAGAAAACAACAACAAGATTACTCACACCAAAGTTTATTTTTACAATATTTATACAATTTTTAAATATCTAATTTATATAATGGTCGATTTAATGATAGTTCTACTTTCAAGTGGCGAAAACACGACCATTTCGATCAGGAAACTGGCCATTTAGAAAAGTTTTAATGATGTCACAGAATACTTGAATAATAGCACTTTTTCATATTTCACCGTAAAACATGTTTTTCCTTGAATTATTATAATATCAATATCCATTTAGGGTTAATCGAAACCCAACTCAAAGAAAAATTTCCCAAGATACACAATATTTCTTATCTTAACATTTATTTTTTTAGATTACAAATGCGGTCGTAAGATATAAAATATTTTTTTAACATCACTTTACCACATCTTAAGTTCCATAAAACCCCATATTTTTAATACTAAATGAAGGCTTTATTTACAATCTAATTAATAAACATTTACGGATATTTCAAAGTGTATTAATTTATATTAAGAAAATTCGGTTATGTAGGGAAAGCAGTTATTGAATTAATGAATGGATTTACTATAAATACCTAAATTTTACGGGCCTATTCAATATAATAGTGTTATAAAAGTGTATGCTTGTGGTGCGTATGCGTGTACACAAATAATACCAAGCTCTATTCGTATACGCACCTATACTATCAGCTCTAGCACGACTCACAAACACATTATTATATCAAATACTGCCTTTAATGTAAAGAATATGTCAAACAAACAGTACTTGGAGTATTTTTAAATAATTAAAAAATATATATTATTGTTTCATATATTTCTGTCAGGTATGTATAAAAATTTTAAACTAGACTATGTTTTAATAATTTTCTAAATCCCTCTTAATTTCGTTATTCAAGTATGGAAATAATTACCAGAAACTAGAGAGGTTATCATTATTTTTATTCATATCAACCGTATATATTTTTTAACGTGATCTAACAATTTAATAATATTATTTTTCTATCAAAGCCAAATAATAATTTATATTTAAGTCAAGAAAGGGTTAAATATCGTCTCGCCGGGTGATTGCACTTTTAAATACTTCACTCCAAAAGTGTGGAAACGATTTCGTAATGAAAATTCAATTCGATTAAAACCATCAATAAGAAAAATAATCTTTTTACTTGGCAAAAAAAAATATTGTGATTAAAAAATACCAAATTAATAGGTATTTCATTCGTCACGAAACCTATTCTTAACATAATTGCATTCAATCGAACAATTAATATCCAAAAATAACAAATTCAATTAGACATGCCTAGACCGTTTCGGATAATATTTTTTATTCATTTAAATATCTACTATCAATTATCACACTTTTATTGTTTTAGTAAATATTATATAAAGTACCAAGAAACACAATCTTATAAATGCCTATCTTGATTACTTAATCATTTTGTAAATATTTGTTTAAACACAAAATACCCATAATCAAGAAACACTTTAATTATTATTTAATAAAAAAAACATATATTTTTTTATGGAAAATATATTTCATTTCAAGGATTTAATTAAATTAAATATTTTCGCGCAAATATTTGACAGGTTGAAGTCGTATATTTTACTGCTCGTAAAATTCATCACTTCCTCGAAGATAAGAATTATAAACAATTATTATTTTCAGTAGCCGTATTTTCATATTCAATGTGGCAAAATGTCCAAAGAAGCCGAGAGCCTTGCCAATCAAAAGTATGTATAAATATGTTAAATATTAATAAATATTATTTAAAAAAAATGTGTTTTTTTAGAGATGAAGAGAATGTTGAAAAGAGAAGTATATGGAGTAAAATAACATTGGAGCCAATTTGGATAGGTTGTATGTTACCAGGAAGTGCCAATGTTACAATAAATAATAATTTGGCCATTGAAAGGGCTTGTTTGGTTGATTTGGGATATTCTAGGGAAAATTGCTTTTCGACTAATGATACCCTGAAAAGGATTGTTGAGGTTTGTTTGCATATTATTTAAAAACTACAGTAATTTTAATTGAAATTTTCAATTTGTTGATGTTTTTTTTTTATATTCTGCTTGTTTTTTTAATAGGACGGTTATATTTGATTAGTTTTGATTTCATTTTTGCTTTAAAGTGTTTTTTTGTTTATCGATTAGAAGAAGAAGAAAGAAATTCGATTTTAAAAATGAAGTATAAAATGCATTATAAAATTAAATATTTTGAAATTATTTAATGCGAAGATAATAAGTTTTTTGTTTTTTCATTCGAAAGAAGTTTGAATTTTTTTATTAAAATTATTAATAAAATAATATAACGCGGTTTTCATATGATGACAACACTCATCACAATATTTAAAAAGCGAGGGTTGTTTTTTGAGAATTGTCATTTATTATGCATTATTAAATATCTCTAATATTATTTTGAACTTAATTTCATTTTATTATCATTATAATAGCCGTTTCGAGATTTTAGATATGTATTAATTATTATTAAATATTATTTTTCCATCTGGTAACACTGCCTGTCATGTGTTCGAATATTATTTATAAAATATAACAGTTTACGATTAAATACCTTCTATTGACAGAGACATGAAATGTGTGATAGATAATGGATGAATCTAAATTAGTTGCCGGTCAAATAGGACTATTTTACTATTTCTAAAAAGTCCCACTTAATAGGTTAAATAATGATTGAAAAGCAACATTTTTGACGTTTCATACAAATAGTAAACATACAGATGGTAAACAAATTTGCGACGAAGCTGTACCAGATCTCATACATATTAAGGACTATTTTCGCATATCTTCAATAATCAACAAATATAAATGCAGTCTCACTACCAAATATTCAATATATATTTTGAATATATGGCTCAGTTCCATAAAGACTTAAGAGCACATAGAATTTTAATGCTTGTACCCTGATATATTAAGGACTTTTTTTCTGTATATAGCGACTCTGTATATATTATATTTGAAATGTATATATATACTCTAAGGATGGTTGAGGGATTGACCCGTACAGACATATAACATACACACACTTAGATAATTGTATATATTATAATAATAAATTCATGATGAATATTTAGATGGAGAGTCAAAAAGTAGTGACTTCTCTATCAGCCGGGAGCAACTTGGTGAGCAGTGCCATTGTATGCACAATGCTGATCTTCCTGGGACCCTGGAGTGACAGAAGTGGAAGAAGGAAGCCACTTCTCCTCATGTTCTTCCTTGGGATGCTCGGGACTACGATATCCATGATTATCCTCCAGTTCTTCCCTTCAGCTGGCTGCTCCTGGGTGATTTATCTTCAGACTATACCCTCGGCCTTGGGAGGGCACATGACCCTTCTCTTCATGGCGGCTTACAGCTATCTTGGTGACGTGGGTATTTATTTATTTATCAGTATAAACCTTAAAATCCATAATATCAGAATAAACCTGGATCAAGACGATCGATCGGGATTTTATTAATATTAATACCAGTCGTCGACTTGAACCCATGACGCGTCTTATCCCCTGAGCTATTATATTTATTTATCCAAATTAAATTATCGTTAAAAATTACCCTGTGGTGGATTTTGCGTTGTTTTAAATATAAATACATAATGTATAGTATTAAAAAATAATTACACATGGGTTGAATGTCGATTTTTTTCAAGATTTAGTAAATGACGTCACTTACTAGGCTACTACAAATTTACCAAACATGGAAAAAGCCGGCCTAAATTTATCCTATCGGGTTACTTAACAAACAAATTGAGGAAAAAAACTCTGTTTTACATTCTTTCAATAATTTCAGTGCATTGGCTCAATTATTGTTTAATAAAAGTAATTTAAAAAAATATAATAATTTGAAGAATATGTTTTCTGGAATACTTGCAACTTGCATTGTTGTAATAACATAATATAAAAAAGTCATATTGGTTGTAAATTATTATTAATCCTACTTTTAAATTAAAGCATATCAACAAGGAATTATAAATCGCTTTGAATCAGTGGTTCTCAAACTCATTCACTTTTATTCATATATAATTTCATTTTTATTCTATATATAAGTCTATAAGTAGTTTAATTTTTCACCAAAATATCATTAAGCTAGTAAGTAAAATTTAGGAGATGTAAATATTACAGAAAAATATCAAATTTATTCTGAAACATTAGAGGAAATCGCTTATCTATTAGTAGTCGCTTACCTTTCAAAATACATCGAAATCGTATATTAAATTAGTATTTTACTTTGTTTTACTAAATAGAGTTGTGAAAACGCCCATTTTGAGAGTTAAGTACTTCAAATAAATGTCAAATCAAAATTTATTAGTCATTAATTTTTTTTTAATATTTTCAGTTATGTTACAAGGCAAAAAAGAGCCCCACAACCAAAATGGGATACAACAGTGCTTGTAATTCGGCTGCCACTATTTTTGGATCATTTTTGGGACCTGTGATGTTAAGAACAATGGGATTCCTTGGCTCTTACTCTTTCAACGCGACTCTACAAGTAATTTTAACTATTATTGCTTCACAATTCAAAACCCTCGAGTTTAGACATCGAGCTAAATAATTGAGTAATGCTTGAAGATAGTTTCACCTAACAATCCGAGGAAAACTAAAATACTGTTTACGACAGCCGCTACTTGTAAAACTATAATGCACAATTAAATAAGCCGAGGCCACCGAGAGTTGACGCATTATTTCTGTTACACGGGCCTCCAAGTAAATGTGTGACTTCAGCGCTGTGGTCGCAGATTTAGTACGCAAAGTATGGAAATATTATATAAATTTCAAGCATTACACGATTCTAATGTGCATATTTATACTATGATCTTCATGAAAAATATATCACCTATTCCCATATACCTATTCTACACTATTATTACATATTTACATGCATTAATATCATATTTACATTTGTATTAAATTAAAACGACCAAAATATCTAATAAACCTCGATTAACGTTCATTTTTAAAATGGATTATTATATTACTAGGGTTATTTTAATTGAAATTTTCAATTTGTTTTTTTTTATATTCTGCTTGGTTTTTTTAATAGGACGGTAATATTTCTCATTTTTGCTTTAAAGTGTTTTTTATCGATAAGAAGAAATTTTTTCATCAAATGAAGTATTTAATTATAATGTATATTAGATGTATATCTAAAAATATTTTTAATTTATTTAAAATTTTAAATCGATATTGTTTTTAGATGCTCTGGTTTGTTTTGTATATGAAGATAATAAGTTTGTTTTTTCATTCAAAAGAAGTTTGATTTTTTTTATTAAAATTATTAATAAGATAATATAATGTGATTTTGTGGAAAAAGCGAGTCTCCCGATTAATACTGTTTTTTGAGAATTTTCATTTATAATGCATTATTAAATACCTCCAAAATTATTTGAATATTATTATCATTAAAATGCCCGTTTCGAGATTTTAGATATGTATTAATAGTAATAAAATATTATTTATCCATCTGGTAACACTATCTTTCAAATGTTAACATCTTCAAATTATAATTAATTGCTGTTGTAGAAACGATATTTTATACTATCGATGAAATATTTTGACTGCGTAAAACAAGTTTTATTAGATATTATGGATATAAGACTAGGTGATATTTTTTTCATGAAGATCGTAGTGTAAATAGGTTGTATGGAATTGTGTAATGGTTGAAGTATATAATTAAAGAAGAGTTGTGAACGACCACGACTCACAGCTATTCGGACGAATCTTGTCTAGTATTCTGGCCTCGAATAAACTAAAATACTCCCTAATAAAAAGCATAATAGGTTGCAGAATATTAGTTTTTAATAAAAAATAAAATCCCCCAAGGTGGAGGAGTTCCTCGTTCTCACTTTTCAATGATTCTACTGTAATTTCAGATACTCACACTTTTATTTATAATATTTACTGTGAAAGACGTATTCGTGTCAAAGGAGAAAACAAATATATTCGACTTGAGTCTTCCCATCAGCGCTTTCAAATGCCTCATGAAGAAGAGGGAAGGAAAGAGGAGGAAAAACGTGATATTACTTTCGATCATGCCTAGTTTTTGGAATTTCAATTTTGCCGGTAGGTACATAAATTCAATACCTTAATCATCGACAAAATCTACACAGTATTCTTTCAGCTGAATTCATCCTCCTGTATTTGTATTTGCGGTTTAAATTTCAATGGACGGAAATCGAGTTTGGGATGTTCATGACGTTGAGAGGAATCACAAACTTCTTAGGTGACAACCGTTATTTGTTCTTTGTCTATTCAATGTATTATTTATCATCATCATCACAATACAGGAACACTGATCTCTATAAAAATACTCAAGCACAAGTTGAAGTTAGAGGATGAAACGATTGCTATAATCGGTACAATGTCTCAAATTCTCTCTTCCAGCGTTCTCATATTGAGTACTCGTGGATGGGCTATATTTTTAGGTAATTAAATAATAAAATAAAATTGTAATGTTTAATTTAATTAAATAACCTGGTAATGGCAACCAAATTTCAATAGATTACTAACACAAAACAAATTCACAATTTTAATCCTATTCCACTTCCAGTTTTGCGCGATTTCTATGTTTACCATCAAATAAATCAGTTACGCCGATTAATCTACGGAAAATTATTTATGGTTTAATTAACTTGTATCATAATTAATATAACTGATAACTAACAAGACTGTACAACCATTATTTATGTCAAAAATTAAGATTTAATCCATCCAAGTACGTGTTAAGTGGTAAACGTGTGGATCTCCGAAAAAAAAAACATTTTATTATAAAAATTAAACCTTGACATTATTATATGTATTTTTCTTCAATAATCTTCTGTTTTAGATTTAGAACTTGGGTTACAATTGCATTTTTAATTCATTTTTTGTAGTTACGTTTTTGTGTTAATAACCTATCGAAATGTGGACGGATTTTCGTATATGTATTTAATAATTTCACCTTTTGTAGATACTTTTTTGTATTAATCATTCATCGAAACGACAATTATTAAGTATTGATTCTAAATAAATATTCCCATAGCTTACACGATTCCAAAACTGTAAAATTACTAATTTTATCATTAAAAACTTACACTGAAATTTTGTTAACCTTATTTAGATAGAGTTCAGTATAAATAAAAACACATAAATAATTCCTTCAACATGTACAAATACTATGTAGGCGTGCTAAATTATCTTTTTTTTAAATTTATTATGTTTTATTCTAGCGCCATTATTGGGAATATTAACCAGAGCTTCTATATTCATGGAAAAACCCATATTAGTGAAACAAATTACAGCCAAAGAACAAGGTATTTATAATAAAAAATATTTTAAAATACATACGTGATATTTATACATTGTATTATAATTCCAGGTCAGATTCTATCGCTTAGTGCCATTTTGGATAAATTCACTACATTTTTCATAGTCCCATCTGTGAGTTATATTTACTCACGAACTATTTCATTCTTCCCATCATTCTTCCTATTCTTCAGCCTTTTAGGATCTGTCCTTTCAATAACGAGTTACTTATGCGTAACAAGATATCCCCCGTTAAAAGAAGAAGACGTCGAAAAAGAAGAGGATCAATTAGAAAATATGATTTAGAGACACATTGTATTATTTAATTATATTATATCACATCGAAGGTATTTGTTTTCTTGTGTTCACAAACAAGTTGTACGTATCCAGATAACTAACCAGACACATTTATCAAACGGACATTTAGGAACTTTATATACGACAGACTATTTGGCCCTGGAAATGTGTATAAAGTTCCTGCAACATTGTTTTATAAGATTTTTGCAGACTTGGACTAAATTAGAAATGCGTACATACTTAGATTCTATTTCCGATAATTGCAACACAGTATATTTTGAAATATAAAACGAAGAAGGCGAAAAACGGCGTCACATTTAATAATTTTAAATTTGTATGCGGTAATAAAAAATGGTATATAGTTGTAGTAACCAGAACCGAAATGGGATAATAATTTTGATCAAAATATTAAATAATTTAATTATTATCAAGCCACCCAAAATCGAACAAGTAAAATAAATCCTATCATTTATCATTTTTCATTATAAAATATAATGAGTAAGTGAATCCGTAATAGTGAAGATATATTTTTGCCAAACACGTAAAAGATTTGATAGTTTGTGTAAAATATTAAACTAATTGACAATATTTATAAGGGAAAGATAAGACATAATATAATTTTTAACCTATCTAAAAATAATTTCACAGTATGGGTATAGTTTATACTATGCTGCATTTTTTGTTAGATTAACAAGCAATGATGATGGCTTATTATTATTAGTCGAAAAAATATGGTTGCCACTATAATAAACCCTGAACTTTTAAATTCATGTATTATATTGTTGGGATACCCTGCATTTCCTTAAAATATTCTCAATTATTAAATGTCTACTTTATATAATTATATACTAGTAAAAAGAGCCTTATTAGTTTTATGAAAAATCTGTTTATCGGTGATTAGGTGTTGCCAGTACAATTCAGAAATAATAATAAAACAGTGCAAGATCGATAAGTATGTATAATTGTAATTTCACTTTCATTTTAAAATAAATAATTCATACTTAGCATATTAAACTAAACTAAATTTATTCTATCATAAATAAAGTTTGACATTTGCCATACAACATTAAATATTTATCATCTATCTTAATTTGCATAAATATCCACGCATGAGTAGATGAGATTTGAGTTTATTACTCATTATTTTGAATGTAAAAAATTGTGTTTGCATTTTTTTATAAACGAATTCGGAAATAAATAAATTCAAATTATCCCGCCACTGTTTGACGTGTGCGAATGGTCGCTATGTTAACATTCCAACCAGTGACACTTTCGACCTTCAGCAGCATCTGTCACCTTGTATCTTCCCGCTGTTCTGCTGGTCGCCCCTGATCTCCTGGTAAACAAACTTTACTAAATAACACTTCCCCCATTATACGTTTAAATCTTCAGTATAAATCCAGACACTCTCCACGAACCCATCGCAGGTTACATCACAACCGAAAGTAAATATAACAACGTTAACTGAATACTTTCATCCATAATTATGAATTAAAACATATTTTAACATACGGCCGAAACAGTGCATTGAAATAATAGGTCAGATATTTACTTTATAACAGTAAAAATATTAAAAATCTAAGGACAATTCAATGACATAATCGTTGGTCTGTAGTTGTATGACACGTGTAATGTATTAAACTCCATATAAAGCTACTATAATCATAAAATATTACAATGTTTAAATAATTGGGCACTATTCGTATAGAAATTATGCTTTCCCCATTCTAATACTAATATACTCATCGCTTATCATATGCAAAAAGATAAGAAAACTAACTATCATATTAACACTTTGTAATAATCAATCTAAATGATTTTTGTAATTCTTTAAAATTACAACTGTAAAGGATATAATGTGAAAACAATTTCATAAGCTTTAATCGAACTACCGAAGTTCTCTTAAAACGTTATTGTCAATTTAATTGTTAAAATATGTTCCGATTTATCATGTTTACATTTCCGCCAATCATCAACATATCAAAACATTAATTATTTTTAATAAAACGAGTGTGTTAGTGACCTTAGATCTTGAGCTTGAGGGATATTTTACCAGATAAAACCAATTTAATTTCATAATCAACATAATCCAAATTATTTTATAGATTATTAATCATCATGGTATCCACGATGTTCACACGATCCTTGGCGTTGGCGAAAAACTTATCGTCGAGATCGTTCTCTGTTTCAAAAGCTGTCTCGGCTAAGCAAATGACAGTGAGAGACGCACTGAACTCAGCTCTCGATGAAGAGATGGAACGTGATGAGAGAGTATTCCTCCTCGGAGAAGAGGTTGCTCAATATGACGGAGCTTATAAGGTTTCCAGGTAAAATAATTGTAAAATTTACATTTGAAATTCACGTAATACTATGAAGGTTTTGATTGATTTACAGAGGACTGTGGAAGAAATATGGTGACAAAAGGGTGATCGACACCCCAATCACAGAAAGCGGGTTCGCTGGTATCGCTGTCGGAGCAGCCATGTCCGGCCTGAGGCCGATTTGTGAATTCATGACCTACAATTTCTCCATGCAGGCCATCGATCAGGTAATAATAAATTGTACTGCAAAAATAAAATAAACAATATATGAATTTTTATCAAATACAAGTATTAACCTCAACAAATTAAAGCCACAACTATCTGCCTCGTTGATGTATTCAATAAAGTTGGTCGAAATTCAAAGATTAACAGTTCACCGATGAACTTCCTGCACAACCAACTTTCATTTCACTATTGGAGGCTGCACTACTCCAGTTAATAATTCCAAAACTCTTAACCACTTCATAAAATTCATACCCACATCTTAATCTAAGTCTTTCCTGCCTATTAAAGCTTTCATAGATTTCACAGTAGATAATATAAAATACTCATATTAAATTTAAACTGAAAAACTGTCAACACATAACACATTCTTTTGTTTGTGTCTTTTTTTTATTTGGAATTCTACCATCTTTCAAATATGTATTTTAATTAATTAAATATCGAGGATATACTCCTAAAATGCACTAAGTCATATTTTGAGTTACGGATGCATTTGTATATGTTTTTTATTACTTTATCTACTGCCAAAATGCACTTAGTCGTATCATCAATATTTCGGGAGAAAAATAAATAACTAAGTCAAATGTACATTTTTAGTTTTATTTAGTTAGTTCTGGTAGTCATTTACTTATACCACATTGTAAATTATTTAAATATATAGCATAAATTTATAGTTCTGTTAAGACTTTTTTTTTCACTAATTCATCATCATCTCAAAACTGTGAAATATAACTTATTGCATTTTAGCAGTATATCCATGATATGCTGTATAATTTACTTTATTTTTCGTGCGTGTGAGTTTTAAATATGTACGATTTCCTAATTTTAAAACAGAACTTTCGAGTATTTTGCATCAGCGTCTCAGGCTCAGAGTTCTTGGCAACTCTAGCGACCTTTATATGCACTTGCTCTGACAAATCTGAACTTGGCAATGAACTGTGAATCTGGAATGTAGAAAACAGAATAACTTAAACTAATAAAACTATTTTTTAATGTAGATAATCAACTCGGCGGCAAAGACATTCTATATGTCTGCAGGAGCTGTGAATGTACCGATAGTATTCCGAGGACCTAATGGAGCTGCTGCCGGAGTGGCTGCCCAACATTCTCAATGCTTCGCCGCTTGGTATTCTCACTGTCCCGGTCTCAAAGTCATGGCCCCCTACAGCTCTGAAGACGCTAAAGGCATATAACAATAAAACCTATTCATATAAACTAGCGTATTAAACATTAATTTAAACTTCAGGTCTTCTCAAAGCGGCCATCAGAGACCCAGATCCAGTTGTGTTCCTTGAAAATGAAATCCTCTATGGTGTTCAATTTGCCATGCCAGATCAGGCATTAGATAAGGAGTTCGTCCTCCCCATAGGTATGAAAATTAGACATTTATGTTATTCCATTATTAATGGAGTTTTCTTATCATTTTATTTCTATAATTTAATACTATTATTCATGTCAAATTTAAATAAAACATTCTCATGTTAATTAAAGGTAAAAAGATTTATATACTCTGTACACCTAAAACTATTTCCAAAAATGTATTATTCTATCAATCATTGTAAAAACTTAGGCATAATAAAGAAATTGTAATATATATCATTTTATAGGTAAAGCCAAAATTGAAAGACCAGGAAAACATATTACATTAGTCAGTTTTGCCAAAGGTGTGGAAACCGCTCTCTTGGGCGCTGAAGAACTTGCCGGAAAAGGTAATTTATAATTATAGAGCTTTATAGAGTTGGTTAAAATAACTCTTATAATATGATTTTATTCAGGAATTGAGTGTGAAGTTATCAATCTGAGAACTATTAGGCCGTTGGATATTCAGACAATAATTCAATCTGTATCGAAAACCCATCATTTAATAACCGTAGAACAAGGGTGGCCATCATCGGGTATAATTATAACACATATAGTATGTAAAAAAAATATTACACGCCTTATATTTATGGATTGTTTTAGGTATCGGTGCTGAAATCTTAGCCCGCATTATGGAATCCGAAGCATTCTTCCAATTGGATGCCCCGGCGTGGCGCATTACAGGTTCTGACGTCCCAATGCCTTACACAAAGAGCTTGGAAATCGCAGCTCTTCCGCAACCCAACGATGTCGTAACTGCCGTCAAGAAAATCCTTAATGTCAAGTAGACGAATATTGAAACTCAGTGAAGTGTTAAAAAAAATCTATTAACAAAAAATTTACTACTTCCGATCAGAAGATTGTGATCGTCATTATGCAATTTACAAATTATTTTTCTTTTAAATCTCAGTTCAATTATTTATTTGTATAGAATGTGTATTTTGCATAGATGGTGGTAATAATTCAAAGGCAAAATATCACAAAGGAACAATTCTTTTTACATACATGATCAAGCGAATCAACTTTTTATACTAAATACATAATTTATGCCCACGTTAAATTTGTTATCGGTTATCATACGAGATGATGACGACGTTGTTGAAGTTTTATAGCCAATTTAAATTATTATTGTGTACACGCGACTATAAATAATCCACAGCATTAAATGCACAAAACACATCTATAAAAAAAACAGTTCATAGATTTAGTCGACATTCAAAATCGTGATAAAATTAAATCTTCAAAAGAAATTCAGTCATAATTTCGCTGTAAGCCTTTTTTATAATGCATAATATTTTTTTTCAAGCTACTCATTTTTTTATATTAGTAGTGAAATAAATGGTTTGGGTTCGTGCAAATATCAAACTGAGGAGTTTGCAACTGATGTTGTTGTGAAATGTAGACAAAGTCAATTCACCTGTAAATAAACATTACATAAATTATAATTTGTCTTTCATTGCATCTTTGTGATTAGTTAGAAGTTTTGTTTAAGCAGTCCGAGTCTTTTTATTTCAATTTATTGTATTGTAAATTATAGAAGCTTTGTTAGGAAAAATATACAATGTATTCACCATTAAAAATGTCGATAATTTTCATGCCTAAAGATTTTTTTTTTTTGTTAAAATATTCAAATAAAAAAAACAATGTACATTCATAATATGTGTGGTTTAGTAATATTTGTATATTTCAAATATTATAATGAATGTATATGATTTTTTCAATAATATTAAAATACTTTTAAAGTTACCTACAAAATTAAAAAAAAAATAGAGCTCATAAATGATAATTAAGATTTTTTTTAACTTCATAATTAGACTTACAGTAGAACATTATTTATATAAAAAAAAACATTGAATCTTACGATAAGGTATAATGTTTGAAAACCAAATGTCAAACAATACACATAACTTACAAATGCCTGTGATTGGTCACATTGTAAAACTGTGTCACTAATCACAACTGATTGTAGTAAATAGTTAGTCTGGTCTTAATCAACCTTTTTACATCCGATAACACTAGTGGTTTTTTTTTAATTTTCAATAAAAATTACGTGATTTTTTATGACAATTTAAATTGGATAATATTTTTGTGAAGAATTATAAAAAAATTCTTTACCCACCGAACCCAATTATAGACTATATCTTATAGTTTTATAGTTTTCAATTCCAATTATTTGCGTTTCAAAATTTTCTTAGATCCTTAATTGTGGTTTCAAATAATTTACCTGTTAACATTTAAAAAAAACCTGTTTCTATCTAAAAAATCACGCATTAATTATAAACAATCCTCATTAACACCCAAAAGTTTATATTACAAACATAATTTTAACATAGCTCGAATAAGTTGCTGCTTTGAAGTGCCTTGGAGCACTGGACACTGCACGGGTTATATTTTTATTAAATTGCTAAATTGTAGCATTCAATGAACTTTTATCTATAGAAACGCCATGCAATATTATGTCGTACATTCGAATATGCCCGGTCACTAATGCATGTACATTCTAAACCGTATACATATTCACTCACACATAGACCTGCGGCCAAATGCAAATTGTAGTCCCTAAAATCCGATATGTTTGATAATCCGACACTCGAGAGCAACAAGATTTTTCTTACAAACACATACGCAATCATCGTGTAAATTGTGCACATAGTGACATTATTTTTCCTTGAATATATCAAGCAAATTTTAATGTCGCACTTTAGCATATTACGTGAAATACAGTGTAACGTTATTAGAAAGTTCGACAAGTGACAGTTAAAAATATGAGCGGTAGAAGCAGCGCCCCAAGCGGCTGACACACGAAACCTTTGGTGCTACATCTCATCTATGCCTGCTATGATTTTGACGTCTTTTATTGGCATATAATATATAATCATAAGATATCGCATGAGTGGCTAAATGCGTGTTTAGTTCAAGTGGTTCAAGTGGCCAAAAACATGAGTTACCTGGCAAACATTATACTGTAAACATCTCTCTTCATATCTTCAGTTATATTTCACAGTAAAATGGGTAAATGCATTGTTACTACATGTCATATGGACTCAAACATACACTCAAATACATCTAGCCTCACTTTTTACCAAACACTACTTCTATAACATGTTTACAATAGTATTAAGTATTGTCACAACCACTCTCAGGGGTCACTAGAAATGTGTTGAGTGAGGGAGAAACACTAATGCCTTTATCAAATAGTGTAATAATACGGGTTTACATGAAATTGACACGAATTATTTATATGCAATGCGATATCTAATATTTATATCTATGATTCTGTCATTGATAAATTAGCAATTATATGAAAAAATATCATAAAATAAATATTCTGATATTAAGGATTAAGAAATGTGGTAAATGATCTTTAAAATACATTTAAATTATTCAATTTTTATTTTATTTCGAAAGCATACTAAACATTATGAATTCAGTATTTTTACAATTTGCGTTTGTTTCATCAAACTGTGAGCTGCGTAACTCTAGAGACATTGTATAATTTTATGCAATCAAACTGTAGCATTCCTTACGTTTTTTAGAGTTAATGTCAAACTTTAAAGCATACGTCATAGGATTCAAGAAACAACAATAGTACGTTAACAAGAACATAACCTCAAACGGCACACGCGGCCAGCAACCTGAGAAATTATGACAACATAGTGTTTACAATTAGTTGTTGTTGATGCAAATACGCTCAGCGACCTTAGGCGTTATGACAACATTATGTTGTCACACTTGTTGTTGTTATTCATTTGAACTTGACCTTGAAAATGAATTTTGTTTTTTTTATTATATGATGGCATCATATACTCACTCATTATAATAACCGAAGATTCACAAACTGCCATAATAAATTATTTTATTATTATCGATATATTTTTTATACGAAAAAAATCTTAAGCCTCTTTTAGTATATTTATTTTAATGATCGTACTGGCATTACATAATTACGATAAAAAGATTTTAGTGTCAAATAAAAACATGTTGTATATCTAATCTACACAATCATTTTTACACCCATAACTATCATATTTATATTCAATTAATACGGCCAAAATATCTAAAAAAAAACTCGATTTACGCAGTTAAAATTATGTATCGTTTCTACAACAAGAATTAATTATAATTTGCACAAAAAAAAATTACTTTCTAATAACGTTACCTCGTCTTTCACGATCTTAGGGACTACAATGTTGCAGGTGACCACAGCTCGTGTATGTGTGCAGGATATGTATAATAGTGCCGGCTATGTTGTTATTTGTATATATTATTACAATTTCTTATTATGCATAAGTTTTTACATTGATTGATAGAACAATACATCTTTGGAAATAGACTTAGGTGTACAGAGTGTTTACATCTTTTTACCTATAACTAACATGAGAATGTTTTATTTAAATTTGACATGAGTAATAGTATTTAATTATAGAAAGAATGGGAAAAAAAATAAAAACCCATTTACAAATTTGAAGATTAATAAATAATAACAACGATATTAACAAAACAGTTACAAATATAATGCTTAAAAACTAAATAACAATTTGTTTGGGTAAAACCAAATTTGAGTTGAGTGGATTATTAGAAATTTTATTTTATTTTTTAAAAATAATATCAGTTTTGGAAGTTCATTGGTAAAATGAACTTAAATTTCCTCGAGACATATTTGGTTTTATTTACATGTCTTATGATTGGGTTAGTCGGGAAGTTAGTCATTTTAATGTAATGTTTTTACTCAAATCTGCGATATTTGCTTAGATCATTTTTAACTTAATGTCCTCGTGGACTTCTTTAAGAAATGTGCCAGGTTCAAGATCTAAGGCTATCTTAAGACACTTGTTTTGGGCAATTTGAATTTTATTGATATGGATTTGTGCCACAGTAGACCAAGCTGGGCATCCATACAAGAGAATCAGTCTGATAATTGATTTATAAAGAAGTAGCTTATTCTTGGGTGACAGCTGACTACGCCTGTTAATAAGTGGATATAAGGTGTTAATAGCCAGGATGCTCTTGTCCACAGCATATTTTACATGCTTGGACCAGTTCAACTTGGAGTCTAAGATAACTCAGTGAACGTGTATGAGTGGCTTTACAATTTTCGGTGTGCATTTAATTTGTTGATAGCCCTGGAAGATTGGAGTGGTAGGAATTGAGTCGTCACGTCACATCGGACACAGTGGTGCCAGGTGAACATGGTGAGTCCAAGAAGGGGGTGGAGGGATGACTTAGGGGTGGATGGGGCTCCAAGGGGTCTCACTGACAGCTCACTTGATCGATCGATGACATTTACAATACAAAAACTCTAAGCAGCCGGCCAAATGCCCGCACAACACTCGCAATCTTATCTATACTTACTCAAATTATTATTAACCAACAAACTAACATCACCTATAACACACAAAATTAAACCAGCTTCTACTAATACACATAACATTCATTTCGACTCGATATTTTTGTGAATTATTATACCTTATAAGGATGGTTTAGTACCAATCTCTAAGTGCTTCATATATATATATATATATATATATATATATATATATATATATATATATATATATATATATATATTTATATTTTGTCTCACACTACTGGACCTGAAATGTTAAATAATGTAAATTTTCATTCTAATTTTTGTACAGATTCGGTTATTTTGAGGATTCTCATCGATCATCTGTTCTGCCACCGGGATCCATTTTATTGTTATCCCGTGTACAATGTGTGGAAATAACACAATATTTGACGAAAATATTAATCCAGTATATGGATTACATAAAAATAGATTAGAAATTCGCAATATGACCTGATCCAGATCGTCTAGATTAGACAATTATATACAGAATTTTATCAAAGCGGATTTTTCTTATGTAAGTATTAAAGCGTATAATAGACAGCCTCAAAAATCTTGGCTCATAATATATTCATATATACTTACATTAAAATCAAACTCTTCGTTTAATTAATAACTAATATCCTGAGAAATGTATGTATAGATATAGATCCAAACAAAAATAAAACAATTTAAAATTATTATGATTTGTTTAACTAACCTAAGAAATTGGAAGCGCATTAAATAATATTTTTATTTTCAATTAGGTTGGTTTGTTATTGAATTTACAAGTTACAAGAAAATGTTGCATATTTTTTATAAAATACACACCTTTAAATTACAAAAGTAAATAATATCTTCTTGTTTTAGAATATTAACATAAAAACGATAAAGGTATTCACATTCGGTATAATGATCACGAATTATTAACAAATTCTGTGGAAAATTGAGGCTTTTCAATGCCGATGAGTTACTTTTTATCATATTTCCATTTTACACTATATTCTGTTCATCATCAAGCTTTATAAACAAAAAACACCTCTACAAGGCTTGATTTTAAGTATAAAAGGTAACCCAAGCTATAAGGCTGTAAAATCAAGGCTTTTTAATTTGTAGAGCTTGAAATAATAAGTCTTCTAATAATATAGGCGAAAATAAAGAGCAGAACTTATTTTACGCCATAAGAATATTTATTCATTATAAAATTGGGGCGTTTACACAACACAATGCTTAAGACGAAATTGATCTAAGCGTCACATAACCACGAAAATGGTAGGAAGATTTTTGCCCCACAATTTATGTATAAAAATATTTATTTTTTGATATATGTATATAATGTGCCAAGAAACACTGGCAGCACTTCACCGCTTTGATATTGACTTTGAAAAGAAAGTAGTTTCGATTATGCGTCGATATTTATTTCAAATTCTTTCTCTAAACCAGTTTTACAATAAAAACTCAGTGAATGTTTAATTATGTGTCATTTGATATATTAACCACATGATGTATATTAACACAAAATATACAAAAAATAGTTATGTATATTGAGCCTCAAGAATCTCTTTGTCCACTTCCCATTGAATTTTGATTTTTTTTCACACTCGATATGTATTTTTAGATATATAATAATATGTAAAAGTAGTAGCACAATAGTTGTATTAAATACATAGGGCAAGTAAAAGGCGGAGGGATGAAAGAAAAAGCCTGCGAATCGATCACTCGTTGACGGCAACGGACCACCCCTACAAAAACACCCCTTAATTTCAACACATATAATAATAATACTACAAAATATATAAGTATGTATCTAGAAATTAGATACGCGATTACATTATTGATATTTTTATATTTAATTACGAATAATAATATAAAATAACAAGAATTATCTTTGATTACTAATACTATTTCAACCGTATTATATAAAACTAGAGTAATTTCAATTTGTTAATGTTTTTGATGTTCTGATTGGTTTTTTATTGGGACGGTAATAAGTTGTTTATGTTTTAATTCAATTAAATTATAAATAAAACAATTTAATACGTTTTTCATATGATAACAATACTCATCATATTATTATTTAAAAACAGAGTCTCCCAATAAATACTGTGTTTGAAGAATTCTCATTTATTATGCATTATTAAATAGCTCTAATATTATTTTGAAATTAATTTAATATAATTATCATTAAAACCTGTTTCGCGATTTTAGATATGTAATAAAATAATTTTATAAAATATTATTGTTCCATCTGGTAACACTGATGCTTGAGGGAACTGTACACATAACATACACACACTGTAGACAATTATATATTTAATAATGTGTGCGTGCGGTGCGTATGCGTATACACTAAGCTCTATTCGT
This sequence comes from Agraylea sexmaculata, assembly GCA_022606485.1. Lineage (NCBI taxonomy): Eukaryota > Metazoa > Arthropoda > Insecta > Trichoptera > Hydroptilidae > Agraylea > Agraylea sexmaculata. The sequence goes on from JAGTTH010001735.1 coordinate 26,878, forward strand.
ATACGCACCAATTCTATCAGCTCTAGCACGACTCACTAACAAATTCTCATTAAACTGTTAAATTAAATTTCAAACTTTAGACCTCTGCAAAGCTGAACTAATTTATTTATGGTCGTATTTGGTAAAACCACGAAAAAATATTATTATTTTTTACAACATCACCAATCAGAGCTTTTTGTGGTAGGAATTCATGCATGTATACATACCTTTGTCTATGAAAAAATATGTCCTTTTTTTAACTACTTCATTCTCTGTTTTCTGGTATATTTTTTTATAATACTGTTTGTTTCTTTGTTAAAATTATATTATAATTTTGCGATATGCCTAATCACAGTCTTGGGTGTGTGTAAAGATTGACATTTTCTCTACAAATATTTTAAAAAGAGTAGGATTACAATTTAATTTTCACTAATTAGTAATCGTTATATTATGAGCAAACTTAGGTTTACATTTTTATTACACATATTACTTAATTATGCGGTAAAATATATTATTCTATTTGAATTTTCGGATATAAACACAACAATCTTATAACATTAAAATAATTATTAAATTTGCATTCAACTTTATAGTTTGTCCCATGAATATAATATTTCTTAAGTATGATAAGTGTTGATGTATATCATATAATGTTTTGTGTAAATATCAGAGATTTGAAATAATATAAATTAAAGGTACTTCATCACATCCACTTGGACTAGGTCTGATTATATAACATTGATATTTTAAGCCAAAATTGAGTGATGAAGTGAAGAATATTAGCATACAATACAAAATTAGGACACTGGTCACATACAATATTGTTGGTGATTTCTTTTCCCATTGTATTTTAAAAACAATTCATTCATGCGGCACTTGTTACACAATAATGACAAAATTGCACTTTTAAAACACATTATTAAATGTGAGTTTTTTTAGCGTAAAGAGAAATGGACTATTTTCATTCGAGATTGTTAGAACGTGGAAAGTGAGAGGATTGGTGAAAAATTATGAAACGATTCCATCTACAATATAAACGAAATTGAAAGTGACAATGTAAAAAGGTGACAATTCGTTATTTTTATTTATTTATTTATCAATGTACTTACTTATTCGGTGACATTTGTAAAGGCTTGCCTTCACTTTGATTGATGAAGTGTTGAAAAATGCATTCAATTTGTATTTACTTTAACTAAAACCGTGGATTTAGAAAATTGATCTATATCATCGGCTTTCTTTGCAGACTGTGTAACTCCAAAATATTTTATTTTAATGCAATCTAATGGGCATTTTTAATACGGAAATATTCTTAAGCACTACATAAAAAATATAATTTTGCAAATATCATTGTGAACCCAATAAATAAACCTAATTCTTTACTTAACCTCCATTTATTTATGAGATGAGATTTTTTTGACTGATGTTTTTTTCTCAATAAATTTGGCAAAATGTATTTTTACTAGTTTATGAATGAATTATTTAACTACTCCATTTTTTACTAAACTCGACTTTATTTTATGTATTTATTTCTTTTATAAATGCCAGCAATTAAATATAAATAATCTAAATAAAATGTGCCTCTGTAAATCCTGAATGAACTTTTAATTGGTGAGAAAATTTAATTATATTACAAAAATAATTTGAATAAAATACAATGATACAGTTTTTCTTCATTCTAATTAATATTGAATTCAAAAAAATACTGCTGCATACTGTTATTTTTTTTAATAAATTTAAAATTCTATAAAAATGTTTTATTGTTGATATTATTATGGATAATATATAAATTTAATCCTGCATAACCTAAAACCTTGTTGCAGAAATTTTGTAATACATTTTTGTTTAATCTTAGTTTTTATTAGACATGTATTTTTTCTTGTTTAAAAATCGTTTTGTGTAAAAATTAATGTATAATCCTGATTAATAGTTTTTGATCAAAGTTTATGCTGATTTCCTTAATTTTAATTTAAATACCTACTGAAGCGATTATATCGTATAGTAATAATTAGACAGATCGCTTTATAATAAATAAATCTTTCCTTTATAAAAATCCCCACGGATTTTTTTAAACTAATTCAATTAATACGTTTTATTTTAATATTGCAAAGAATCTTACAATTGCTTTGAAAATATTACTACATATTCAAACATGTCAATCGACCGTAAATCCTCACAATATAGGAAATATTAATTCTTTCACAATAATCGGCAATACAAAGAGTATTCAAACAATTAACTATTCTTTCGAAATAACTTCTATGCTCCAAATTATAATGTGCATAAGTTACATAAAAAAATATACTCAAAAATAAATTAATTACGTGAATCCTTTGAACAAACTCTCTAAAGAAAGTAGTGCAGAAAAAAATCACGAACACTTTCAATAAAATATTCGTAACCTGTTTCGTCAAGACGAAACCTTAAAATCATTATATTATAAAAAACACATTCAAATATATTAAAATTATAAAAAATATTTTTTTTTATCAAAAATAATGTGTAGATCCGATTTGATAATTAATCTAAAATAATCCAGTAATAAAATTATGTATGGGAAAAATTTGATTAGTTTAGTATTAAATTGATTGTTTTGTATATTTTTTCATTATTGAGTTTTCGACAATAATTGTCAATTGATTTGTTAATTATTATTTTAGATTATTGTTACAAAATTGTGTAATATTAGAATTTTTTTAAAATTTAAATTTACTTAGAAGATTTATTAGAAATTTAATATATTAATTATAAAAAACATTTAATTAAACTTATAGTTTTGTTAGAAAATTGTATATTATTTATTAGGTATACATGCATAATTCGAAATTTAAATATTTATAATATATTTTATTAATATTTAATTAAGACACTAATTCATATTTGATATTTTTACAAAAAAAAATAATTGTGGCCTGAAAAAATCTATAACTCAGGGATTTTTTTTATATTGCTTATTAAAAATCGAATATTTTAATAATTAAAAACAATTAATTTTTAATCTTAATTTTGTTTGTTGATTCTTGTAGTTTTGTTATAAAATGTATATGACAATGTATACATGCATATTTGTAAAATTTTAAATATATTTAATTAAGAGACTCATTCATATTTGATATTTTTTACAATAAAACAATAATTTTGGTATTGTCTTGTGGCCAAACTCTGTTTGCAGGGGAAAAAAATATATATGCTTTTTAAAATAGGGTTACTTTAGAAAAATCCATATTGTGTGTATTTTAAAAGAGCAAAGTATTAAAAATAGCTTTATTTATATAGATTTTAAATAGTTTAGGGATATTTCACACTTTTATTGTACCATTTTTACCCATAATTCAACGTGATTAATGGTGAAATAACACAAATTTCTTCGTGATTTAATTATATTTAAAAATTAATCCATTCTTCTACTTAAGGACAGATCTATTATTTATAATTATAGAAAGTGGATATTATGTTTTATGCAATAATATTTGACAACAATGATGTTTATAGTGGAAGTGGAAGTCCAAAGTGACCAGTTACTATAAAACAGCCTGATGATCGAAACTATCGTCATTCAGTCATCATCAACAGACAATCCATCTCAAGACATTATTATAAATATGGCTTTCAAGGTTTGTTTCATTATTATCACATTAATAGTATATAAAAAGCGCTTATACCACATATAAATTTAACCCTTTAAAAGCTATATTGATATCGACTTGGGTTAATCATCATTCACATTATTAAATAAAATATTTCATACATGACCATTTAAATATGATTAATTTCTCTTGGTATTATTATAAAAAAAAATACCATCGCTTATTTTTAAGTTATATTTGAAGTTGCATTTACTTTAACCAGAGACAAACTAATCAACTCTCCGTAGTAAAAACATTCGTTAATTTTACGTTTAAACAATACGACTTTCAATCTAATATACAGACCTAGTCCAAGTGGGTTTAATGAAGTGCTTTGACGTATTTGATCTCTGCAATGATTTCCTTTATTATTTGTTTATTTTATTATTTTATTTCTGTCTGTCTGATATTTACACAAAACATTATGTGATATACATCTACACTTATCATTCTCATAAAATATTATATTTATGGGACAAATTATGAAATTGAATGCAAATTTTATTACATTAATATTAATATGATTATAAGATTGTTCTGTAAATATCCGATAATTCAAATAAAATAATACATTTTACCGAATAATAGAGCAATATATGAGTTTTGCTCATAATATCCGGATACAATTGCTTATTAGTGAAAATAATATTGTATTAATATTAAACTATTTAAAAAAATATATAGAGCAAATTTCAAACTTTAAACACACCCAAGACCGTGATAAGCATACTGTAAAATTATATTATAATTTTAACAAAGAAACAAAAAGCTTTCCTATTTTTTCACCCTCATGGCCGAGCTTTGGTAATATATTTTTCTACATACACAATCAGATGACGATGATTTAATTAAATTATTTGCATACTACTAAAAAAACCATGGGAGTTTTTTTTAAGTAGTTTTATACAACAATGGTACGTGTCGTTACACATTTTTTATTCAATCTGTTAAAAACCATGTTCTTCCAACGACAATGGTTTTAAACGGTATCGATTAAAAGAGCACAGATATAATCTAAGAAACCTTGGACTAACAATGGCCGGAGTTTATAACTTCAAGGTGTGGGATTTAATAGCACAAGTTATCATTACTAAATACACACTTTCGCTTTTAATATATCGAATAACTGACCGCCCATGAGAAACTGTTCAAAGAGAGAGTCAATCACTTTCATATTATATTATAAGATATCGCATGAGTGGTTAAATTGCGTGGTTAGTTCAAGTGGTCAAAAACATGAGTTACCTGGCAAACATTATACTGTAAACATCTCTGTTCATATCTTCAGTTATATTTCACAGTAAAATGGGTAAATGCATTGTTACTACATGTCATATGGACTCAAACATACACTCAAATACATCTAGCCTCACTTTTTACCAAACACTACTTCTTTAACATGTTTCAAATATTATTTAGTATTGTCACAACCACTCTCAGTGGTCACTAGAAATGTGTTGAGTGAGGGAGACACACTTATGCCTTTGTAAAATAGAAAAGAAGAGTGCAACAATACACGGGTTTACACGAATTATTTATACGCAAAGCGATATCTAATGTGTATATATTATCTATAATTGTTGAACGTGTGTGTATGTTGTATGTCTGTCTGCAGAGATCCTTCAACCAACACAGTTACCAGATGGAAGAATAATATTTTATAAATTTATTATTATACTACAATTTATACATATCTAAAATAATATATATAATTGTCTAACTGTGTGTATGTTATATGTCTGTATGTCTGTCTGTCTGTCTGTCTGTATGTCTGTCTGTTCGGATCAATCTTTCAAATATCCTCAGCGTATACAGAGTCGCTATATACAGAAAAATAGTCCTTAATATATCAGGGTACAAGCATTAAAATTCCGCGTGCTCTTAAGTCTTTATGGAACTGAGCCATATATTCAAAATGGAATAGAATATTTGGTAGTGAGACTGCATTTAAATTTGTTGATTATTGAAGATATGCGAAAATAGCCCCTAATGTGTATCGAATACCTTTGAGATATCGTATACTTTCGTTTGAAATATGTTTGCTGTCAGTTTAGTTCGAAATGTATGAAATTTCAAAAAATGTTCATTTTCAATGATTGTTTAAACTATAAAATGGGGCTTTTTCGAAATAGTAAAATGGTCCTATTTGACCGGCAACTAATGTAGATTCATCCATTATCTATAACACGTTTCATGTCTCCGTCAATAGAAGGTAGTTAATCGTAATCTGTAAAATTTTATAAATAATAGTCAATCGAAATCCCATTATGACAGCTAGGTGTTGCTAGGTGTTGCCAGGGGTATAAATAATTCAATTTAAATATTTAATCATAATTAATACATATCTAAAATCTCGAAACGGGTATTTTAATGATAATATTATTTAATTAATTTCAAAATAATATTTTAGAGATATTTAATAATTATATATATAATATATACAGAGTCGCTATATTATATGAAATGCATGGCATTCCTTGCACTGGCAACAATACAGATGCTGACAGCCGCGTCATTCGCGTTGTTATTAACATCTTATACTCCGCTCCTGTTATTTTGTTTATTCGTCATCAACTGAAGCTCCAACATCATCACCATCATCATCACCATCATCATCATCATCATCATCATCATCACAGTTAAACCAGAACACCCTTCACTGCCGCGAGTCGGATTCTTCCTACAGGTGGACCAACATCTTCTTGCATTTGAATTTCACCCCGTCTGACACGTAATACATGTGTTTAATAATAATAATGACTAGCTCCACAAGATTGAATTCGCGTAAAAAGACAACCTAATCTATTATACGTTTTTAAATAATATTGTAAGCCCTTTTTAACTTTGAAAATAGTATAAAGATATATAGTAAATTTGAGTGGTTATAATATACCTATTCGGGGAACCTTCCACAATAAAAAAGGGAATGCATCATTTACAGTACCTCAGTATAATGATGCAGTGAAAAAAAATATATATACGGTTCTACTTTTAATATTATTTTATTCTTCGCTTTTTCCAAAAAACCGTTAAACATTTTATTTTTAAGTTATAATAAAAAAAATTATGTTTAAGTTTTAATAAAACTACGTTTAAAAGCTCAAAATAGAAAATTTCCCATTAAAACAAAGCAAAAAATCAGAAATATTTACCATTTAAAATATTAAATAAATTTCACATTTTTTATAGATATTTATATAATTTGATCATGCATAAATATTTATTTATTATATAATCAATTTTTAAAAATCAAAAGAATATTTTGATTGATAAAACACTTTAAAGCAAAAATGAAATCAAAACTCAAAGATAAACGTCCTATTAAAAAACCAGGCAGAATATTTAATAATGTGACTGATTAAATTCTAATAAAATATTTAATTAAAGTTACTTTAAGTCTACCGTGTATAAGTTCATATAAGGAAATAGCTCCCAGCTGATAGTTTGATATTTTTATTCAAATAATACAGTTGTGTGAAGGCTTATAATATATATAATTGTCTAGGGTGTGTGTATGTAATCGCGGGTCCCTCAACCATCAGTGTTAAGAATAATTTTTCATATAATTATTTTACTACAATCAATACATATCTAAAATCTCGGTATTTTAATGATAATAATATTAAATTAATTTCTAATTAATATTAGAGATATTTAATAATAATACAGAGTCTCTATGTGTAGAAATATAGATACATATATAACATAAAAAAACATTAACAAATTGAAAATTTCAATTAAAATGACCCTAGTATATAATAATAGAAGTCATATTCATGTTTTCTCAATTCTATATTATTGTATCCAGTCTTGCAACAAACACGTGCTTCATTTAAATAATTATGACTGGAACAAACACTATATTATATCGGAAATTAGAAGCTCTTCCAGATGTATGAAGTTCATTTTAAAACATCATTAAACCTATTAAATGGGACTTTTTCGAAATAGTAAAATGGTCCAATTTGACCGGCAACGAATGTAGATTCATCTTTTATCTTTAACACATTTCATGTCTCTGTCAATAGAAGGTATTTATTCGTAAACTGTTATATTTTATAAATAATATTCAAACGGAGTGACGCATGACAGGCAGTGTTACCAGATGGAACAATAATATTTTATATAATTATTTTATTACAATTAATACATCTATGATATTTCCCTTGTTACAGTTCTTGCTATTTGCCGCACTGGTTGGGATTTCATCGTGTGCCTCTTACCAATCGGCAGCCTCACCTGGCCAAATTGCCTATGCCATATCTCAGAACTACGACCAAACTGGACCAGTATCTCAAGCACAACCCAATGTCTATAATGGCTACCCCCAACAATCTTACAGCCAAGTTCAATATACTCAACCCCAAGTCTACTCCAGTTACAAATCATCCCCCAGCAAAACGCAATCCTATTCAAGCGCTCGTTATACCCAACCAAAATACACCCCCACACAGCAAATAGCGTATTCTCAACAAACTCCAGTAACTTATGCTCAACAAGCTTATTCTTCTGCCCCTCAAGTTGCTTATTCCAGAATCCCTCAAGTTGCATACACTCCTGTAGCTCCTGAAGCATACGCCCAGTCTCCCATACAACAAGTATCTTACATCCCAGCACCCCAAACTGCTTACATTCAACCCTATCAGGCTGATTATGGATATAACCAGCAGTTAGCATATGCCCAAGAGCCTCAAGTTACATATGCCCAACCTCAGCAATTAACTTATAGTCAAATCCCACAAGCCTATGCTCCAGCTCGATTAGTCAAAGGCCAAGAACCTGAACCTATCATCACAAATGCAAGCCCTCAATACGCCTACAACTTTGCCATCCAGGTAAATTAATCAATCAAACCATCAATTTTAAATTATTTAATTATTTTTTTTATTATTATTTAGGACGGTGGTGATAAGGGCAAAGTGTCTGAGCTTCCACAAGGCTATGCCTTAGTCGATGCTTCGAATGCTGAATATCGTCAACCAATCAGTAGTTCTTCCAATAAAGGATACGTAACTTCAGTCCCTTCTTATTCGTCTGAATCCACAAAGAATGCATATTCATCCCCCAGGACCTCTTATTCGGCATCCTCTGGAAAGGCTTACAAATCAGTCTACTCCACGCAACACCAATAAACAATTATAATTAATTAATTAATTTATGAATTATGTGTAGGCTTTTGATTGTTGAATTGTTGAGTTATTAGTGTATTTGTAAATAAAATTTTATTATATAATATTTTTGTTTCTTATATATTTTTTAATGCTTTAAATACGTCAAAAGGCGATATAAATAAACCTCAGCCGAAAGGGTGAAAAAGATCCTGACATTTTAATTGAAATTTTCAATTTCTCAATGTTTTCTGATGTTCTGTTTGTTTTTTAATTGGACGGTAATAAGTTGTTTATTTTTTCATTCAGAACATGTTTGAATTTTTAAAGTAAACTATACATCAAATAATTTAATACAATTTTCATATGATAAAAACACTCATCACAATATTTAAAAAGCGAGTTTGCCGATAAATACTGTTTTTATTTAGAATTGACATTTATCATGCATTGTTAAATAACTCTAATATTATTTTGAAATTAATTAATTATTATTATCATTAAAATACCCGTTTTGTAGATTTTAGATATATATTAATTGTAGTATAATAATTATATGAAATATTATTCTTCCATCTGGTAACACTGATGGTTGATTGATGGATTCGCACAGACATACAGACATATAACATACACACACCTTAGACAATGTTATATATTATATTGCTTACTGATAGTGGTTGTGACAATACTTTGGCGACGGCCCTCGTGCATTTCTAATTATTAAAACGCAATAATATTTTAAACATGTTAAAGATGTAGTCTTTGGTAAAAAGTGAGCCTAGATGTATTTAAGTGTATTTTTGAGTCCATATGAGAAATAATATGAAGTAATTTTCATAAATTAATGGTTGAGTTAAAAACGTCAAATCAAATTTTTATTTTTAAATTATTGTATTAAACCTGGACAGATTATGTATGGCGCCATTTAATAATAAAATATTATGTCGCTTGGAGGTGACAACGTGTACCGCTAGATGTCAGTGCACTGCATTAGAAAGTTTCAATATTTAAATATGGAACATAATAATATATATATTCAAAACGGTGTAAAAATCAGATGCGGGCTTGAAAAGCTGTCAAATGCAAATTTAGCGGTTGGATTGGCGATAAAGCCGTGGTAAAGGGTGCATACGATTTACACGGGTTTGCACGCAATCTGACAGCCAACAGATCAGAGGGATGATTGCTACACAATTCACCCCTGAGTGCGTCGAGGGAAGGAACTTACACATAAAAGCCTATCGTCATAAATCAAATAAAAGTAAGAACGATGAAATTATTAAATACATCCACATATCCATGGGTTATTAACACAAAAACGCATCTACAAAAATTGAAT
>JAGTTH010001736.1:0-30000 GCA_022606485.1 Agraylea sexmaculata
ACATGCATCTATAGTCATACATTAACTTTTTTTATTATTAGGAGAACAGTTCTCTGGAATACTAGAGAACCCACATTTACACGACTGGGAGATCGGGAATGATATTGGTAAAATCCCGATCGTTCGTCTTGATCCAGGATTACTCTGATTTCCTGTATTGTATGGTAAATACTGATTATTAAGTCGGTAACCTGTGTAACTAGTAATAGTTAAGATCAACGACAGACAATGAATTAACAAATAATATCTAAAAACCATGACTAGTTTGTCTAGACTCTAATAAAAAATAAACAGCACAATATACCTTTTTAAAACTATTTATCGTTCTAGTTCATTAATAATAATTCAAAACTATGAATACTTTTATGAAAATTAATATCCGATTATAAAATCGTGTGGATTGTATTATGTATAAGTTTGTTATGAGACGGTGGCAAGACTTTCCTTTGATAAAGTTTTCAGTGTTGTAAACTCATTTGTGGGAATTCTTTCACAAGGTTAGTTCCCAGGTAAAACAATATTTATTGTCCCCGAAATGACCTTTGATGACATTAATTATTTCACATTTCGTCTCATATATAATTCAATGGGATTATCAGACCTTTTTAAAATGGTTTTGAATGTGGTTGTTATGATTATGACTGTAGATTCTGCAAATAGAATAAGCCTTTTTAAATACATATTTACGGCATGCTATTCTAACACACAGTTAATGAAAAGCATAGTGTTCTTTATGACGGTTAATTATATATTTTTTATTTTATATGAGCGGCTTTTCTTTATAATATATTTAAGACCACACGTGCCGAGTCAAATACGCGTGTCTGAGGCGCTGTCCGAATTTACTTCACAAATCCTTCTTCTTTCATTTACAAACTTCATTTACATTACTAATTTGAATACGAACAGACCCATATATGTAAATTTTACAATACAGTCTTGGGCGCTAAAATTACTCTGAAAACCTGTGAAATGTATGCGGAAATTCGATTCAAGCCTTAGGGCTTTTACTCATTAACAACCATGACTTTTGCTCTAGTTAAGTAATGGATTCCCAGGAAATGTAAAATAATTTATTATGAAAGTTTGAGGATATGCGCTGATTATTAATGAGCGATTATATGATGTTAGTATCCTATGGCAACACTTTTCACTTTATTTATTATAAATTAACTATTTGTTGTGGTCGTGTTGGCATTTCATGAAAGCTTTTGAAATATTTGAAGTTCAATTAAAAACATATGTAATCACCAGCAACACTAATCGTATTGAAGACTGCGCTTCTCCATTTATTAATACCTACATTCTTAAAGTAATGGATTCCCAGGCATACGTCACCGTAAATACGATAGTAGAGTTACTTAGCTACACTTTTGATCGGTTTTTTGTTAGTCAATGCCTCGTCTGAGGCACTAATTAACAAAAAACCGAACAAAAGTACAGTAAAACAACTTTATTACCGTCTTTACGGTGTACGTTTACGGCGACGCACGCCTAGGAATCCCAAGCTTTAAGCTTGCGAGTTACTAGCGTCCAATTGGATGTATAATATAAATATGAGTCTGACTGACGCAACGCTAATTGTTTATTAATTTATGGCTAAAATGATTGTAAATTTCTGCTTATTACTCTTCTGCTTAAACACATTTATGGTGAATTGACTCATCTACTTGGTCCGCCATCTTAATATGTATACATCCAGTTGTCTGGCATTGTATATCGGTGGTATCAGTAGGACTACTGTCATGGCGAGTAACTCGCACCACATAACTATTGGGTTTCCTAGACGTACGTCGCCCAAAACGTACGTACACCGTAAAGACTGTAGTGAAATTGCTTTGCTATTCATACTATTTGTCGATTTTTTTATTGTCAATGCCTCATTAGAGTCTCAGATGAGATATTAATAACATAAAAAAACGACTAAAAGTATAGCAAAGCAACTCAACTACAGTTTTTGGGATGTACGATTTCAGCGACGTACGTCAAGGAAACCTTTAAAATAAAATTATCAATATACAAAATCTCATAGTTGGATGAAGGCATATTTCCTCATCCAACTATTTCTTAAATAGAATTTAGAAATATGGTTACATATATTAAATAATATAAAATAACATCAAATAACGTCTTTTATTCTCCTTTGAATAGACTACAACAACTTGGCAACGAATTTGCGCACCTGGGTGATCTCTTTTCCACTAATTCTGCCACCTACAGGTTGACTTGTTTAGAAGCGATCTTATATAGTAACATATAAATGATCGCTTCCTACGCCTTACTCTATTTTAACTAAATATTATTTAACCATTTATACATTTTTATATACTTTTTATTTTATTTAGAATGAAATTATATAATAATTATATGGTTACCTATATTAAATAATATAAAATAACATCAAATAACGTCTTTTATTCTCCTTTGAATTGGCCACAACGACTTGACAATGAATTTGCGCACCCGGGTGATCTCTTTTCCACCAATTCTGCCACCTACAGGGCTTTGTTTAGGAGCGACTTTATATTGTAATATATAAATGATTGCTTCCTACACCTTTTTACATACTCTTCATTTTTGTTTTAAACCTTTTTTATTATAATTATTATTATTGTTGTCTTGTCTGTAAAAAAATCTCTTATGAGCAATGCAATATAATATTTATGTATTTATTTTATCACATATGATGGTGACTAATATGTTGTGAGGTTTTGTTAAAATTAATATTCATACTGTTTGGATGATACTAGTTTGCTTAATCAACTAATACGTAGTTGTAGTCGTCTCAGTTGATTAAGCAAATTAGTGAAATCAAAGTTAATAGCACGTCTGTGATTAGTTGACTGTTTAGTCAAGGCTGAAGAAATCAGTTGATTTAATTAAACTTCTTAAGAGTTAAATTAAGTACTTTATGGGTTTCCAATATAAATCGATAGATTACTAAAAAAAACCTCTCTCTATACACATAGAAGGGAAATTGTGTAAGAAAAGTAAACAGCGCGTGTTGAGGAAACAATGGTCCGAACTCTCTCAATCTGATATTAACGTATTCCATTATGGGGGTGGTGAAGTGGGTGGAGTATTTCCACCACCATCCCCCTCAACATAAACATATGGCAAGCCTAATTAAACTAATATTTGAACTTTTTTCCGCTCGTTTTGCAAGCGCAGATTCCCTCTTGAATAATTTAACACCGGCTCCTTTTATTTCTTCGGGCCCCCGAGACGACCGTCGACTTCGATGGGGTGGAAAAATCACTATATTTTTTATTTTTAATACATTTATGATGGGATGTCGGCAGTGACGTATGGAGTTTTTTTAAATGGTATGGCGGCATCATTTACATTTGAATAGCATTAAATCTATGTTAGATCATCAAGACATAACCTATAACCTTAGAGCTCCATCATCATCCCCCTTGCCCCTGGAATCCTTAATGAGGCCCACACCCAACCCACTGCCGGCCCCTGTTTGCCTTTCTCGATACTTCCAAATCAATTTTATTATTCAATTCACAAAGTAAATATTGTACATATTATAATATTCATATGACAAGCTCTACGCGTTTGTCAAAATTAGTGACACTTCATTAGTCAAAAATTCACTCTCAGTCCATTCCTCTTCTCCGTTCAATAAATCATTTCCATCGACACAACACTTCATCCGGTGATATTATATAAACTATCTAGAGAAGCAAAAAAAAATCACTAAAAAACATACAAAGACATAATATTATTGCTGAATCAAGGATCACAGATTCGAATTTTACAGTTCCACTAATAAAAAAGTTAAACATAATTTAATTTCCCATAGCACGATTGACAATTCGGAGTTTATTTGCTAATGTATTTTTACGAAAAAAGGGCCACAATTTATATATAGTCTTTAAAGTAGGAGTATATCTTTAACTTTACATCGTTCGTATAATACAAAACATCTTATGAATTAGACTAAGGTGTACAAAATATATTATACTATAACTAACATGAGAGTTTAATAACAATTTTATTTGATATGGCAGATAATATTAAATAGAAATATGGGAAAATAATATAAACCCATTTACAGATATGAGGATTAATGAATTAAATTCTTCTCGATTAAAAACTGGGCATAATGTGTAATTTATGTGACATTAGAGATATTTAATATTAAATAATAAAACCTATGGGAAAAGAATAAAAAACCCATTTACAGATATGAAGATTAATTAACAATAACATGCATAAACTCTACGTTAACAAAAACAATTACAAAGTATTATGTTTAAAAATAAATAACAGATTTATTGGGTAAAACCAAATTTGAATCGAGTGAATTATTTCATAAAGTAGGAGTAGTAGTAAGAGAAATATTACAATTCCTTTATTATGCATAAGTTTTAACATTGATTGATAGAACAATACATCTTTGGAAATAGACTTAGGTGTACAGAGTGTTTACATCTTTTTACCCATAACTAACATGAGAATGTTTTATTTAAATTTGACATGAGTAATAGTATTTAATTATAGAAAGAATGGGGAAAAAAATAAAAACCCATTTACAAATTTGAAGATTAATAAATATTAACAACAATAAAAGCAATATTAACAAAACAGTTACAAAATATAATGCTTAAAAACTAAATAACAATTTGTTTGGGTAAAACCAAATTTGAGTTGAGTGGATTATTGGAAATTTACATTATTATTCTTAAAAATAATATCAGTTTTGGAAGTCCATTGGTAAAATAAACTTACGTTTCCTCGAGACATATTTGGTTTTATTTACATGTCTTATGATTGGGTTAGTCGGGAAGTTAGTCATTTTAGTGTAATGTTTTTTACTCAAATCAGCGATATTCGCTTTGATCATTTTTTACTAAATGTCCTCGTGGACTTCTTTATGATATGTGTCAGGATCAAGATCTAAGGCAATCGTAGTGATAGTTAAAAATATACAATAACTATCATAAAAACTAATCAATAATATTCCTTTAAAGTAATTCAAGCGATTGTGCGATTCAAAATTGCACAATTATGAACTTGTATTTTTCAATGCATTTTTATCATTTCGGTGTCGGATTTTACAGCGTGACAGGTTGCATTGTGAAGCATATGTATAATATGCGCATGTAGTTCCAATGTTCACTGTTTGAAGAAACCGCCCGTAATAATAATTCGACGATGGTTTAAAATATAGTTTGGCTGCGTGTATATGAATATATTTATTTATTGTCGGGCGGCGATTTTTATATGTCAACGGTGTTTTGTTCCCAAGCGGCGCGGCGGATCTTTTTTTAAGACGAGGAAAAGAAGACGGGTCGCCGCACTCTTTTCAAGTGTTGGACCTTCCAACGCGTATCAATCTTCCTCTCTTCTAGTCGGACTGACAGTGAGGTATATAGGGGAAGGCTATAAGGTTGAGGTAGCCTCCATCTTTGCCCCCCTCGCCGGGTAATTGATGACGCATTTGACGTTTTAACTCGTTAATGACCGGCGGTTTCACAAAGAACTTCTTGTGGAGGCGGCTGTGCTTGTGGTCACGGGGAAAGGGGGTGCGACGCGCGAGGGGAAGGGGGACCTCCGTAGGTGTTGCCCTTATTCTTTATACATACATACTCCATAATAATAAATATCACTATGTATGTATGTAGATGTGTGCGCTTGCTTATAAGGAGGAATCCATCTTGGAGGCTCTGACAGGTGTTGATGCCATCGTGTGTTTGCTCACGGATTTCCAAGAACAAAGCCTCCATGTCGTTTTGTCCAATTCATTTATTACAAATGTGACACTCTCGATTCTCAGTATTTAATTTATCAACCGCTAATAAAGTAAAGACACCATTTTAATTATAGCAATAAAATTAATTGATTTTACAAACATAAAATATCGATTTTTTTTTTCATCGAGATAATGTTAAAAATAATTTCAAATAACTCAAAGATCACGAATCATAACATTATACTGTAAACATCTCTCTTCATATCTTCAGTTATATTTCACAGTAAAATGGGTAAATGCATTGTTACTACTTGTCATATGGACTCAAATACATCTAGGCTCACTTTTTACCAAACACTACTTCTTTAACATGTTTCAAATATTATTGCGTTTTAATCATCAAAGTATTGTCACAAGCACTCTCAGTGGTCACTAGAAATGTATTGAGTGAGGGAGACACACTTACACCAAAGAGGAGATAGGGGGCAACAATACACGCGCTATTTAAATGCAATGTGATATCTAATAAAATAATAAATAAATCTAATAAAGTAATGACTGATTTTACTAATAAATACAAAATTTCTTAAAGAAATCAACAACAAACAAGTAGTTAAAATTTTAATCGATTATTGATTTTATCACAAACTATGATAATAAATACGTAACTTTAATGAAAGAAAATCAAACTAGGGAAGCTGTTAAAATTTGTTAAAATCATAATAAATAATGATAAATTTCATAATCATAAGAAATAACACAGATTTAAAAAAAATAATATTTATTACTATCTAAATATTGCGTTATTTGGTTTTATGTTCTCACATTTATTAAGAGTATTTATTATATTTTCTTTGGTTCTAGGTGAGTAGTTTTATATATTCTGTATAACTTAGATATACAGAATTTTTAAAACTTAATAGAGCTTATAATATGTATTTTTTAAATTATCAATAGTTTTATTTCTTATTTTTTTTTCTTATTTATTATTTTAAAATTACTCCTTTACTTACAATATTATATCTACAATTTTTGCGTATGTTGTATGTATGTACGGATGCATCCCTCAACCATCAGCGTTACCAGATGGAATAACAATATTTTATTTAATTATTTTACTTCAATTAATAATTCATAATAAGTTACAATTCTCAAAAAACAGTATTTATAGTAATATTGTGATGAGTCTTGGTATCATATGAAAACCGTATTAAATTAATTTATTTATAATATGCTTTTAAAATTCAATCATCTTCTGAATGTAAAAATAAACAACTTATAACCGTCCTATTAAAAAAACCAAGCAGAACATAAAAAAACATTAACAAATTGAAAATTTCAAATTAAATTACCCTAGTATTCAATAAAATGCCAATTTGTTTTATCAACACACGAAATCTAGGTCATGGCTTTAACCGCTTCGAAATAAATATTGCACTTAATTTATGTAATAAAATCTCCGTTTAAAATAATATTCAGTATAAATTGTAAGGTAGACGACATCGTATGAATAATAATATAATAATTTAGTATTCCGGGAAAGGCTTTATGCACACAAAGAGCTGCAAATCTCTACCACCACCGCAAGGAGGAGTAAGATGGAAATCTCTAAGACAAATCTCAGGGCCAAAAACTCAAGAATGTAGCTTACAAATGGCCGCTGCTTAAAGGAAAAGGGAGTAAGTACTTCCCGTCACACTACCCCCGTTGAGAACATTCATCTTCTTGGGGATATGGAGTATGGACTATTTCCTTGTAAAATATTGTCATTTGTACACACCTTGACTTCTTATATTGAACATATTATAAATATGACCATTGACAATAGTACTATTAAAATTTCTTTAATTCATTAGAATTTTACATAGTTTGAATAATACAAAACATCTTATGAATTAGACTTAGGTGTACAGTGTGTTTTAACCATTTCATCAACAACTAACAAGAACATTTTAACGTAGTTTTAATTGTTTTTATCATTGGTCAGGTTTCTTCATTTTACTATAATATATATCAAATAAAAATTTTTTTTTTATTATTTTTAAACATATTGTAGAAAAAATAAATCGAATTATTAACTAAACTATTCTTTGTTTGTCTCTCTTATAGTAGTAGTATTACAATTTCTTTTTTTAATTGAATTTTTCATAATACAAAACATCTTATGGATTGGAAATCTTTTTACCTATAACTAACATTTTACGGTACGTAATATTAAATAATAAAAAGTATGGGGAAAAATATAAAAACCCATATGCAATGTCTTGAACCCAATAATTAAACGCTTATAGTTATAAAACCAATAATACCTTTTTTTAAACAATATAATAAATAAGTCTATTTAATGAAAAATAAAGAATATTCTCATCCACTTTTATGTTTATTAATACATTTATCATCATAAAAATGTTAGGTTTTCCTATGTAAAAACAACTCAAATTAAACCATAAATAGTATTTTTGGTACCCAAATTATGTTGGAAAATGACTACCTAATTATATTAACTGATATTAATCAATGCATAATTCATACATTTTTAATCATTTCAATAATAACTTTAAGGCAAGTTAAAAAGTCAAAATAAAATATGTTTGAAATTATTTTTTACCCTCAGTCATTTCAAGACATCGAAAATTCTACCCTCAATTATTAAGTCCACCCTTTATAAATTGTAATGTTAAATTTTAAGTCTTACGCAGTACATTATGTTTACTTGGTAAATAAAATTAGTATTCCTCATCAAATAATCAATTAAAATATGTATAAAATATACATAAAAAAAAATTCCTTAACACATATAATATTTGAAAGAAGAAAGGAATTCTCATATGTTTTTAGTAAATAAGTTATTTTATTAAGGCAAAGAAAAGTTAATGATATATGAAATTTAAAAATAGAATAACAAAAATATATGTTACAATAATCTTCATGAGCAGTGCTCTCAATTTTTTTATGGTTATGAGTTATGTCTCAAATGTAACTATAATATTGCTTATTTTTTTTATGGAATTTAATCGTTGTTTATTTGAGCATGGTTGGACATAATAATTATACCAAATATATATTATTCAGGGTAGTTAAGGATACATATATGTATGTATCCTTAAATGTATATTATAGTGACCATTTATCTTAGTTGACACTCTCTTCGCCAGACTAGAGTAAATGCCGTCTAACTTTAACCACAGCCTCCCGCCCTATTATATGACCTATTAATATATTAAATATTAATATAAGGATATGCTTTCAAGTCTCATTGAGTAGCAGGCCAAGTTTTTTAGGGTCGTTCTTATGCCTTATTTCCCATGGTCTTGATGCGATGGTTTGTCCCCCGTACTTATTGTGGGACCATTAAACACCCTGATTTATACCATAGACGGCGAAACTAATTAATTTTTATTATATTTAATAAACAAATAATAAATACTACAATCAGCTTCAAATTAAAGATTAAGCTTACTTCGTGATTAATTAATATTTATTAAAATCGAAGCGTAAGATAAGATATTTATGTGTAATCATCACTAAACATGTTTTTTTATTTAATCCTATTAATAGAGATGATTGTTTATAGTTTTAAAATGTATGAATGTTTAAAAAATATCGCATATACATTTATTAGATTTTTATAATCTGTTTCTTTGACCTTTTAAATATTTAAAAAGTTCATGATAGCAAAGATTTTATTCAAAATAGCTCAATTTTGAGTTTGTGGCCATGGAAATATACGCCTTAAATATTTATTTTAGTATTTCTACTTCAGTATTTCTTCAGCACTTCAGTATTTATACTTCAGTATTTCTATATTTTAAATAAATGATCATTATTTGTTAGAAAACACATTTTTTGTTATTTATTAAATAAATGTTTTATGAAATTCGGGTTAGCCCTTTGAAAACGATTGTTAAATTAACACATGACAATTACACATTTTCACAAGATTTATTTCAAAAGCTCCAAAAATCGATCGAATTAAATATACTTGAATTAAAATATTTCAACTTAGGTTTAAAGAGAATTCGTTAGAGGCAATATTATAAAAAAAAATAAAACTACCCTCCATATGTAGATTTTTTTTTTAATACCCGATTTTACATTATTTATTATAATACTGACGAGCCGCCCCTGTGGTCGGTGTATGATAATACAGAAGCACCCCTATGTTGTTCTCTGATTTGGTTCACATGAGTGCTGGTTGTGTTCAGCTCGTGATCATTTTCAATAATATTTCATGCATGAATATATCGTGGACTTGCATCTGCTTAATTGCATCACATCTATTAATTACCCTTATTAATTCCACCATGAGAATAATCTTTAAGTAAAAAAAAAAAAAATAGGATTTAGCTACTCATATAATCGCCCGAATAAATTATTTTATACTCTTTGTTAAACGAACGTATTCTGATTTTATGATTAGTAATACAGCTTAACTACTTCTAAAAATTTTTTTAAATATTATCAGAGAGAAATTGGTTTTTATTTTTGTTCCCATACTACCAACCAAAACCAACATTTTTTTAAGATGGTAAATAGTGGAAGACAACAACTTTTATAATTTTTCCTTAAATAGTGAATATTTGTGTTGTAGGAATTTGTCTTGAAATGACTAAGGGTAATAATTTAAAAGATGTTTTATTTTGATTTTTTTAACTTACCTTGAAGTCCACTTTATGTATTAATAAAATTATTAATATAATTATGTAGTCATTTTTCAACAAAATTTGGGTACCAAAAATACTATATATGTATGTTTAATTTGAGTTTTTTTTACATAAGAAAAACTAACATCTTTTTTATGATGATAAATATATTATTAAAAATAACAGTGGATGAATCAATGATGATATTTTATTAAATAGGATTATTTATTGCATTGTTAAAAAAACGTATTATTGGTTTTATATCTATAACCGTTTAGTTATTGGGTTCATGCTAATTGTTAATATGTTTTAAAATAATAAATGTTTTTTTATATGGTATATATTATAGTGAAATAAACAAACCTATCTTACGATTAAAATAATTAAAACCCACAAATATTCGACATGTTTTATTTATTATATATTTTTTTTAAATTTTAGGTAGTTAAGCAATGTGATCGACCAGAATGTAAGTAGAGTTTGTGTCAATGTCAAATCAACACGGCATTGAAATTAATTGGTAAATATTGCGTGACCGAATATGACCAATAAGAAGCTTTCACGGTATATCAAAACACTTGCTTACAACTCATAGCATAAATATTGCATATTTATAAATCCATAATAATGATTATGGAATTAATAAAAAATAATAGTCAGTTTAGACGTAATTGAATAAAATGACGTTAATTATATTAAATTATCAAAATTAGATAATTTATAAATGTAAATATGGAGAAAAGACGTATTTTTCTCCTTTATTCCACCAATCTTTTCAATTATCATAATAAATTAATAATTGTCATGCCATGACGAGTTTGTAAAGCGAAAGATTGCGTATTTTTTTTCTTATTAATAAAAATATCATACATCATTATTGTTTGATAAAAAAAATCATTCAAGATCAAATCGCAGGAACATGTGACGATTTCAACGAAGTCTAAACGCAAAATATAAACGGGGTCAAAGTGTTGTAATTCACAACAAAGGGGAATTTGCATTTGAAAGGGATTTTTATAAGAATGGATTTCTCACCTGTATATTCAAATAATAACGTAATAATGGAGAAAAAAACTCCCGACTGTTGTACAATTTTGCCTTTTCATGTTCCAGCCAATTAAAGGGAGTGTGATTTTCAATTGTGCTTCAATCATTCTAATATTAAATTTGATAGACATTCATTATGAGCATCTTATATTTTTTTTTTTTTTTGTAATGGATTGTTTCCAAGGGTTGCGTAAATCCCCGCTAAGCGAATTTATCTAGGTGCGGTTTGTATTTTACATACATAGAGACCTTTGTATGAGGGGGTGGTTTTATTGTGGGTGGTGGGTGTTGAAAGGGTGTGTTTGTGTGACACATAAATTAAGGCAACAAGTCTGTTTCGGAGGTTTGCCACCCCTGCTGTAAATTAATCACCCGCAGAAGGTTCTATACATATATTATTCTCTACTCGTGTCACTAAATACTTTCAACCCCTTATATATTTATTTAAATGCTATTTTATTATATCCACCATTTATATACTTTTAAATAAAATAATATTAATATTTTTTACAATACTTTTTGAAGAATATGATGATTTTTTCATCAACAAATATTGAGAAAAAATAATTTTTAATATCCAAAAATGCAATTTATTCTCTGTTTCTGGAGTAAATGTGATACAAGCTCAAACGCTGTATAATATATTAACGGCCTTGATTGGTCACACCGTAAAAATCTAATATGATATTATAGCTATTAAGATATCATTCGTATGAAATTTAAAAAAATATGCTATCCAAAGTAATAACTTTAAACTTAATTATGAAAAATTTTATGTCTTGTTCATACTTGATATGTATTTATGCCTATGGATGATCGATTTCAGACATACATAAGTAGCACTAAAATAATGTTTCTCTTATACTAGGTGTGTTAAAATTTTAAAGATTAAGAAAATATAAATAGAAATTGGCTCACCTATTAGTGGAAACTATATTTATTTCCGCTAATGATAATTACTGTTGTGGTTATTCACAATTCCGAAATAAAAAAAATAGTTCTCGTATAAAAAATACACTCAATGTATTGAGAATTATATATATATATATATATATATATATATATAAATATCTATATATATATATATATATATATGTATGTGTGTGTGTGTGTGTGTGTATATATTAATATTTTTTTTATTATTTAAAAATATTATTTACGTATAGCAAGCACAATATACGCGACATTCATTAACTTGATTACAAAAGAACTTTGAATATTATTAATTATTTTGTAATTTTTATTCAATGAAAATAAAATATACATATATATGTATATAGTGGAAAAAAGTTTTTTTTTCCATAATCATATCTTTATAATAAATTAAATTAAATTATCAATCCATTTTAATAATTTATCGCACATACATACGTTAAGTTCACACCCGTTTAGCTGAGGAAGGAACAAATTAACAATATCTTCCTGGAGGCAGCAACACCTCATAACAATATGAGTAAAGGTGCGGAGTTCCCAGATAAGTTATTTGCAGATGTGAGCAATATGTAATAAGGATTAAGGGTGTTGGAAGTTTCACGAGACCCACCCCTAAGACGGGGGTGGCGGCTGAAGGGTGTAAGAACCTTACATCACCATGAATTCCAAATTAAACAACTCGGAAGACGATAGAACTTTGCTCATCATACTCTCGTCATTTACTACATTATCAAATGGCATTTATATTTTGAATTGTGAACTTATTTGAAAATAGTTTAGTGGGATCGATCCGAGTTGGGTTTCTGGCAAGATATTCCGGGTGCGGGTGTCCTCGGGGGTTGATATAGGGGTTGAAGGCTTATTAGAGTAAGAAACTAGGGGACTTTCTCTTCAAACAGTATGTGATGTTACATATGTACCAAAGCACCTATATCAACTCATACAATATACATTACACCCCCTTACATCGTCCTTATTCTATGTATTACATTACTAAACCTTCACACAACTACTTCAATATTTAATTGTGTTTAAAAAAATATATGCACTATTTTATTTTCATTATGGGTTGAGAATCGTATAATTATCACTTAATATTAGAAATAACTAATTCATAAATTAAAATTAATTTGTGTGCAAATGTTTACATTAAAAAAAACTTTATACAAAAATATTTTTTATTTTTTAATTTACTAGAACTGTGATTTTTTTTAAATTTATTTTAACTGTAAATGAGGTAGTTTATGTCTATTTTTTATCAAGTGTAAAATTAATATGTAGATGAAAAAATCACAATGCAACTGCTCGTTTTTTAACAATTTACTATATTTTATATAACTGTGATTTTTTTATAAAATATTTTATGCCCAGCTTGGTCTACTGCGGCAAAAAGTCATATTAATAAAATTCAAATTGTCCAAAACAAGTGTCTTAAGATGGCCTTAGATCTTGAACCTGGCACATTTCTTAAAGAAGTCCACGAGGACATTAAGTTAAAAATGATCAAAGCAAATATCGCAGATTTGAGTAAAAAACATTACACTAAAATGACTAACTTCCTGACTAACCCAATCATAAGACATGTAAATAAAACCAAATATGTCTCGAGGAAACGTAAGTTCATATTACCAATGAACTTCCAAAACTGATATTATTTTTAAAAATAAAATAAAATTTCTAATAATCATCTCAAATTTGGTTTTACCAAAACAAACTGTTATTTAGTTTTTAAGCATTATATTTTGTAATTGTTTTGTTAATATTACTTTTATTGTTGTTATTATTTATTAATCTTCAAATTTGTAAAGGGATTTTTATTTTTTTCACATTCTTTCTATAATTTAATACTATTATTCATGTCAAATTTAAATAAAACATTCTCATGTTAGTTATAGGTAAAAAGATGTAAACACTCTGTACACCTAAGTCAATTTCCAAAGATGTATTGTTCTATCAATCAATGTAAAAACTTATGTTAATAAAGAAATTGTAATATATATATAAAATATTTTATATAAAGTTTCGAACTTACTTGCGGTATTTTTGAATTTGAAATTTTCAATTTTTAATGTTTTGTTTACGGTTTTCATATGATGACATAAATTATCACAATATTAAAAAAGAAAAACTCCCGATAAATGTACTGTTTTTTTTAATTGGTATTAAATATAATTTTTAATATATACAAAAGCTCTCAATTACAGTTTTCATCGTTTTTTTTTTCAAATATTGGTTGAAACGGATTCTCTTAATCCCAAGCAAATATAGTAAATTCATATAACTGTACCAGAGAATATTTTATGCATTAACTCAATATTGTTTAAACTAGGATATTTTTATTTTTGAATATATTTTGATGTTCCGCTTGGATTTTTAATAAGAAGATTATATTCTATCAGAAGAAGTTTGAAGTTTAAATATTAATTATTAAACAAAAATTACACATGTATTTATCATAATATGACAACACTTATATAAATAGTATTTTTTAAATGGTTTAAATAGGTACTACGTAAAAAAAATATTACATATTACAAAAGCTTTCAATTACAATTTTCATTGTTTTTTTTTTCTTCGAACATTGTATGAAGTCGAAGTTGTAATATTTGATTGTAAAAATATAGAAAATTAATGCAATTGTTTGTTTTTACTCAATTGGGAGTTTTTGAATGTGAAACTCTCAATTTATTATTTTTATTGTATTGTAAATGTTATCAATGTGATAAACCTATTCGGGAAAATTCGGGTTATGCGGGAAAAAGCATCCAAAAATGAATGTTTTCAGTGGCTTTAATATAAATGGCGTAAAAATAGGCTGTATTTTTCCACCCTCCAATAAAAGGGGGTGGTTTAGACTAGTGTCGTGTAAAACGCGTCCATTTGCCAACTTCCGCCATTACATCTTGCGTAGGTATGAGCACTGTTTACATAATAAAAATAAAAAAGTAAATGGGTGTGTTGGGGAGGTGTGTCTGGGACACATTCTAATTAGGAATTCATTTTGATTGTTTTGGGGGGGTTGGCGGTATTCAGAGGAGCATAAGCGTGGTTGGCGAGCCTTTTTTGATAAGGGTGAGTCAGCCACCCCTGCAACCATGCGGAAGTGCTAATTCTGATGAAATACCTATACCGCTTACTATATAGTAAAACTATTCATTATTACATCAAAATAAAGAGGATTTTCTATCAAATATTCTGGATATTAATAATTATTAAATATCGTAGTAAATAATATATTTTATATATTTTTTTAATTATCAATTAAATTGTTTTATTATTATTATTTTATGTATACGATTAAGTGTTATATTGAGAACTCTCTGATTGGGCGTTAAAGTATTTTATATAAAAATAATGGATATGAATAATAATTAAATATGGATGTTTTTATTATGGAGTCACAGTAGAAAATTAATTTACTCTATTAGGTAAATACATTTTCTACTATCGATTAAATTGTTTTATTAAAATTCAATGCATAGTTGACAATTCAGTTTAACTATCATTTAAGTACGCACCACATTACTTTGAAATACTACATATAAAAGGCCAAAGTGTATGTATACGTTTAAGTGTTATATTGTGAACCCTCTTATTGGACGTTAAAGTATTTTATATAAAAATAATGGATATGAATAATAATTAAATATGGATATTTTTTATTATGGAGTCACAGTAGAAAATTAATTTACTATATTCGTTAAATACATTTTCTATTATCGATTAAATTGTTTTATTAAGATTCGCATGCATCGTTGACAATTCAGATTATCTATCATTTAAGTACACATCACATTACTTAGAATTACTACAAATAAAAGGCCATAGTGTATGTATACGTTTAACTGTTATATTGTGAGTGACTGTCTTTTTGTTTATCAAATATAATGGATATTGGTAATTATTAAATATGGACTTTTCGAGGTTTTTCTTTTATTTTTAGGTGGTAAATATTTAATTTACTTACTATATTTTTTATTATCAATTAAATTGTTTTATTAAGATTTGCATGCACGTTGACAATTCAGATTAACGATCCTTTAATATTTTACAAAACAATCATGTAAGTACGAACCAAATCAATATGAATTACTACATATAAAAGGCCATAGTGTATGTTTTCGTTTTACTGTGTGTCTGTATTGTGAGCTCTCTTATTGGGCGTGTTTAAGTATTTTATATCAAATATAATGGATATTAATAATTATTAAATATGGAAATTTAGAAGATTGTTTTTGTTTTTAGGTAGTCACGGTAGAAAATTAATTTTCTATATTTTTTAAATACATTTTTTTTATCAATAAAATTGTTTTATCGAGATTTGCATGTGTGTGAGATGCTTCAATATTTTCCAAGAAAATTATATATATATACATATATATATATATGGTTATGTATATATATATATATATATATATATATATATATATATATATATATATTTTGATTAAAGTATCAAAATAAATCATTTTAAATTACATGTATAAAGGCTATAGAGGAGTATTAGCGATTGTGTGTTTGTATTGTGAGCTTCTATATAATTCTCCAAAGGAAGAGCTCACAATACAGACACACAGTAAAACGTATACCTACATACACTTTGGCTTTTTATATGTATCAATTCAAAGTGATTTGATTCGGACTTTATTAATGCCTGAATTGAATTGTCAACAATGCATGCAAATCTCAACCATACAATTAAATTAAAATTAATTATGTACTACGACTACATTCTTCTTAATATCCGTATTTAATAATTATTAATGTCCATTATAATTGATATAAAATAGTTTTATATGTAGTAATTCACAGTGATTTGGTTCGTATAATACTTAGGGATGAAAATCCTTCCAATGTGTATAATGTAAAATATCTGATATTAATTAGAATATATATATATATATAATTAATATATATATATATATATATATATATATATATATATATATATATATATATATATATATATTTATTACAACAGTATATTTATTGTGATGTGTGATTTTTTTTCTTAATTCTCAATAATATTATTAAAATATATTTATTTATGAATGGCAGGTGGTACAGCTTCCCCCGCCCACTAAAGGGCCGCCCCCTCACACACACACACACACACATACACACACACACACTGTCCAATCAGCTGCTAGAACAAAAGAACCCCTACCACATAAACACTCACACACACATACACATACATCAGTTCAGTATATAATATGAACACAACAACCCCATCAAAGATGTCTCACTAAGATTGGCCACCACTCACAGCCCTTAACAATTACATCTTTTAAATATTCCATTGGCAATTTTACCAAGCCAAGGATTTTAGCGTATTCGAAGAAGGGTTGAATATTTACAATGAATTATTGATTTTTATATAATAAGTATGTGAGAGAATAATGCGAAGTGTTTTTTAATACAAATTAATCATTATATTATTTTATTCTAAATACATTATAAACAATTCATTTTAACATTGTTCATTTTTTAAAAAAAAATATATATAAAATCTTAACGGTAATTTCTTTGACTTAATAATTGAGACGAAATACCTCAAATAAGTAGACATTTTTTATACTAACATAATTAATAATATATTCTTTTTCTCATTTATATAACAATATTAAGCACCTAGTAATTCACATAAAAATTAACATATGAAAGGGTATAATTTTTGCATATAATATGCAAAATATTTTTGAATAAAAGAACAAGAAAAAAGCAATAAACGTCACTTTAGGAATAAACGTCTAAATCATAGAAAAGTGAAAACAAGGTGTAAATGCAAAAATTGTTTCTAATAACGTGTGAGATTCCATAACTAATTATACCGTTACCAGTATATATATCAAGATGGCGAACCAAACAGGCGAGTCTAAGTAAGACACTTAGTGTTACCTCTGTTAAACTTATCTGCTTTGTATATATATATATATATATATATATATATATATATATATATATATACATATATATATATATATATATATATATACATATATGCTATATATATATATATATATATAACTAACTTTCTCTGCTATATATATATATATATATATATATATATTTGTCATACATTTATATTATTTGTTAATAGCAGCAAAAATGGACTAATATAATAAACCATTCCTTTATATAAATTCAAATCTTAGCTTGATGATAATTATATTAAAAAATAATTTTATATACTTTTTATACTCTGTCAAACTCATCTGCTTGGTCTGCCATCTTGATATTTACCATCCACTAATCTGACCTTGCAACGGTGATGTCGATTATACTCATTATGAGAGGCTCTACTGTACTTTTATTAATGTATTTGTTATAATAACAATTCAATATATTTTTAATGGGAATAATGAATTGTTTGATAATATTAATTTATTATAAAGAAATATGTTATTTGTAATTTCCACAGTTATTTTATTAGAACCTGATATCATCTTCAGAGAAGTTAAAAACACTATTAACAATTAATATATTACAAGTAAAATTTTATTGATGAACGTATTTTTAGTATGGTTGATTTATTGAGATACTAATCACTATTTTTTGTTTATGTTTGTAGAACAAATTTATATGTTTTTTATTGTGATATCGTAATGCACGTATTGTCTATTTCACGAGGACAAAATCAGAAGTGTGCGATGATAAAAACAGTATATGTAATGTTAAGGGTGGCGCCCTATAGTACAGACCAAACCACCCCCGAACCCTAATCCGGCTTATCCGTCAAGTAATTTCAAGACTTCCATCTATCTACTTCTCTTCTTCTGTGTCACATCTTTTCCATTCCATCTCTCTTTCCGTCTTTTCCCATTCGGCCCGGCTTAATTATGGTAAACTGCTTAACGATAATGAGGCTTTTTCGATACTGCACACATGTAATAATAAAATATATAAAAGTGTATCCTGAATTGGGCTGCACGTTTAGTTAATAAAGCATCTAATAAAACAATATTTTATATCAGAATTATTAGCTTTGGATGGCTTTATACAGTCACCCTTTGATTCTAGTACTTAATGTACTGTGTATGACTCTCATCTCCATGTCATATTGTCGATCACTTCAATTTGTACCATTATCAATATTATTGCATCAAATATATCAAATAAATGAGGCTTTTACAATCAAAACCTCCCAAATATAGTTCGACATAAATCAAAACAGAAAAATGTGCATTTTGCAAAATCGGGGACAGTTAAATTTATTCACGATAATATGTTGATGATCTAATATTACAACTTAGACTTAGAAGAGAATCTATAATAGATAATATTTTATCTAAGATTTAAAGAAAAAAATGTATTTGGGAGTTTTTACGTGTATGTCAAAATAGGAACTATTGTTGTTGTATCTATTTTGTTTTGTCTATTCGACAATTTTATTAAAAACCGTTAAAATAAAATAATTAAAAAAACAACATATTGTTCATATGCGTTGTAATAAATATCACATTTAATTTTTGGCCACTTACAATTAAAATTAATTTTTAAACGTTTATATACAATGTCTGAAGTGTAGGTACTAAATTAAAATAAGTCTGCAATAAAAAAAATTATATTGAAATATCAAGGTGGTGGACCAAGTTTAAGTAATTGTCTCATTCAGACTCGTCTACTTGGTCTGACATCTTGATATTGTATATACATTCAGTTCTATGGATGGCCTGCTAATATATTTGTGGAAGTTGAACCTAAGAACTCTTTTTTAACATATGTACTAATAATCTTAATAAGGTAAATATTTTATGATCGTCATATTAGTATAAAAAAAACAAATCAACCCCTTTGTGTGGAGGGATACAAGTGTTTTTTTTATGTTTAAAAAATAGGCAGTCGTCTGTGGGTATCCTTATTATCATATTACGAGCGGATATTGCGTGAAAAATGTCGCAATAAAGCCTTCGTGTCTGAAGGAGGCGACAATCGTCAAATAAAAAATAATATGCCGTGAAGGGGGCAAAGCAGGGGGATGGCAACGACCCCGTAATTTCCTAATTTCAATAATTCACCCCCGGCTTGCAATTTTCCGAATCATTAGATGCCATTTTTATGAAGGTTGATCCGTCTCTTTGGGCAAATCTTTAGCTGTCAATAACCCGTATAGCCTGAAAGGACTTAATAAAAACCCCGAGTTTGCCGATAAATTAGCTGTCTACGACAAATCGATCTCTGCTCGAGACATCCACTAAATGTATTTTGCCATTTACAACAAATTCGATACATTTACATGCCGCATAAATCGATTGTGTACTGTCAAGCTCAGAACTAAAAACATCTACATTCACACTTTTATTTAAATTTAATATTTTTATACCAAATCTGCATTTAAGTCACCCATTGATTCAATAGAACAATTACAGAGCTCATTTTATTATATTTAATTCTTCTCTGGAATTCTACTTCTACTGCTGCTTTATTATATTTATTTCATTTAACACATATATTACAATTTTTTTTTTTTTATAAGTTTTTACATTGATTGATAGAACAATACATCTTTGAAAATAGACTTAGTGTTTACATCTTTTTACCTATAACTAACATGAGAATGTTTTATTTAAATTTGACAGTAATAGTATTTAATTAAAGAAAAAACCCATTTACAAATTTGAAGATTAATAAATAATAAAAACGATAAAGGCAATATTGAAAAAATATAATACTTAAAATCTAAATAACAATTTGTTTAGGTAAAACCAAATTTGAGTTGAGTGGATTATTAGAAATATTATTTTTAAAAATAATATCAGTTTTGGAAGTTCAATGGTAAAATGAACTTACCATTTCACACATGATTATTATGAGAGATACTTATTAATAAAAAATAATTAATATCACATATGCATTTAATACATTTTGGTAATCTGTTCCATATACCTTAAAAATATACAGTTCGTGATCTTTAAAGTCCTTTTACTCAAAACAATTCAATGCTGAGTGCGTTTTCATGGAACTGAATGCATTATTAGATACAATTATACAGGGTGGATTTTAAATCATATAAAAAAAACCTTTAACGTCATTATTAATTAAATAAGTACACATTTTGGGTGTCCTGTAAGCTTCGTTTATATTTATTTCTTATTATTAGCCTAAAAATATGTAAGCCATTAATAAGTGACCCATACTCTATAAATTGGTTAAATAATCAATTATTAAAAATTGAGTAAAAAAATAGTCCATAAAAGTCATTTACCTTATTAAAGAATATATTATAATAAATCTTTATTCTAATAATCATCTTATAAATGGGTTTTTATTGTACAAAAATCATTGCTAATTTTTTTATGATATTTCAGATACTTAATAATGGAGAAGAGAGTTACATTAAACATTATCACGGATTTTGGTGAGTTTAAATTATTTGATTGTTTGATTTTCTACTAAAAATCGTTTGAGTGTTTCATAATAAAAATATTGTCGTGTATTATTAGCAAAAACTTAACACTTATTCTGTGTTCAGTTTAGGGGCTAGAAAAAGAGAGAAATACATCTAAAACCTGTCGCACAATGGTTAATCCGAAACTCTATTAGGACGTCCCATAGAAACCGAGTCGGACATTTCTGATTTATTTTTCTTGCGGTTTTTTGCTACCCCCATTGGGGTGGGTCGCCCAGCCTAATGAAACTGCCAAACCGCCCTTATAGCTCCACTGCTTTTTACGTATGCAAGCAAGCCAGAAAGAAATGAGGGGGTGGACAAAAAAAGGGGGATAAAGAGTGGTAAGAGGGGGCGGTGGGCTGTTCGAGTGGAGCTGCTGCTGCTTCAAGAGCTGTTGCCACATTATTTGTTGTAAGCCCTTTACATTCAATCGATCCATTGATTTATCCAATGGGACATTTTCAACTCGATAAAAACCAATATCGGAACACTCTTTTATATTGATTAGTTATATTTATTCATAATTTACAACAGGGAAAATTACTATATTAAATTGACGTCCTACTCTACGTCTACTATTTTTAGAAAGGGTCTTTTTAAGAGGGTTTTTTTTATACACAACAACGTGTTAATTAATTGTCTGTCGGTGATCTAAACATCTTTCTAGTTACACAGGTCACCGACTTAATAATTAAATATTGTGCCGTTCGGTTAAGCTGATTTGATAATTATTTTATTTATTTATTTATATACGGGGCTTTTTGAGAAGGTTTTTTACACACAAAAACGTAAGTAATTAATTGCCTATCGGTGATCTTAACTATTACTAGTTACACAGGTCACCGACTTAATAATCAGTATTTACCTTACAATACAGCAAATCAGAGTAAACCTGGACCGAGATGATCGATCGGGATTTTATTAATATTATTCCCAATCTCACAGTCGTAATAACCGATCAAATCAATTTAAAAATTCTTGACTTGAGTGGGATTTGAACCCATGACCACAGTATTTGTAGCCACACTTCTTAACCCCTGAGCTATTAAGCCTTAGTTAGAATCAAATAAGCCTTAATAATAATTTAATGTTGACAGATGTATATAACCTGTTTTTTTGGTGGCTTTTATATTATCCTCAAGAAAAACAATCGATTTCGATTTTATACTTAAATCAATTAACTGTTATAGGAATATGACTCTTTATTTGTTATACTGGAAGAAGAAATAACAAACTTGTTTCACTGCAAACTGCTGTGATTGGTCATATTATAATTTTAAGGCTTGTCCTTGAGGTGGGTTATCAAATTTACACTAAAACATAAAAAACAAAGAAGTTAAATTTTTTTTAAATCCTCATTAAGCATATAACGCAATCAACTCTCGATTTTTTTTTTCAATTTCCAGTAATCCATTATTAATAAAATTAAATCATCAAGCTTCCGATTGAGTGGTATTGAAATTAATCAGCGCTAAATTTAATTAAAATGTTTTTTTACGCACCTACATTAGTCATCGCTTGCCTTATATTTTTGATACTATTGTAATAGTTATTTCACCCCATCCCCATTTATAGTATTTGTGGTATTTTTTTCAATCAAATAGTGTAATCCCCGGTTGGTATTGGGGTCAAGTGAAATAATGCGGTTGTTCAGGAATGTCGCGTATGGAAAAAATCTAATCGGGGAACTTTTTTGCGGCTCTCCAAGAATTTCATTTGCCAGCTTCCATCCGTCTGCTAACCTATCATCATCATCACTTACCCTCATCCCCCTACACTTCTCAATCTTTTTATTTTAAACTGATCAAATTGGGGTGTGTGCTCATATATCTTAACTAAGCCCTATCCTTATAATAAATCAATTTGAAAATTCTTCCGCGGGTCTTATGTATTTTTTTATATTAATTTAAAGTACACATGAAGAAGCCACGGGTGTATAACTGTACCCTTGTATTGTAAGGGTGGGTCATCCCCCAGATTGAAGTGATATGGTCTTGTCTCCATGATTGCCACTACTATCACCATCAGTACACATTACTTTTTTTATCTTACCACATGTTCGACATCAAATCAAACAGGCCAAACCCCTTGTAGAATGTAATTATTTATTGATTCATAAAATAAAACGATGAGAAAATTTATAAATTTATAACGCGTGGCTACAAATACATTTTTTTAAATTGATTTGATCGGTTACTACGACTTGAAGATCGGGAATAATATTAATAAAATCCCGATGATCGATTGTCTTGATCCAGGTTTACCCTGATTTCCTATATTGTAAGGTAAATACTGATTATTAAGTCGTTCATCTGTGTAACTAGTAATAGTTAAGATCAGCGATAGGCAATTAATTACTTACGTTTTTGTGTGTAAAAAACCTCTAATAAAGCTCCTTGGGGCGTAAATAAATAAATAAGTACTTTGATAATATGGAACAGATAAAAAAATAATCGAATTAAAAAAAAACATTAATATTTAAGAAAATATTAATTCACTTGTTAGAAATAGTAGTGTAAGTAAATAATTGTGTCTTTCAAATGCCATTTAGTTAAACATCTTAAAACGGGCTATTACACTGCACTGAATAAGTGTCTTTATTCCCTGAATTAGTGCTGCTTAATAAAAGTATTTATTGACCCTTACTTAGTGTAATCTAATAGTCCTTTTATTACTTAATAAATATTAGATGAACTGAAAAATCCAAATTTATATTTTTAAATAAAAGTTAATTTATAACTAGTTGTAAAAAATAAAATAAATATAATACATATTAGGCCAAACTACTTATCCCATTATTTTTTTCATTGTTAAAAATTTAAAAAAATAAAAATATTTATTTAATTCCATTAAATTACTTACAAATTGTGTCCTTATCTTCAATAAGAGACTAATAAATATTCTATTATTGTAATAATTAACAACCAATACAATATATGTAAGTGTCATTTAATGTGATTAATAATGTTCATTCAAAAGCTTCTCGATCATTGATAAATAAAATCAGGGCTAGCAATAAATAATATTTGTTTTTTATTATATTCATTGTACAGTGTGGGATATATTATATTGTTTCATCCCTGATATGTCATCCCCTCGCATATTATTTTTATATAAAAATAAACGACTCTTTTAATGTGATTCTGTTCTCACGTGATTAGCAGATTTCGTTAGGGCACTTACATAATATACGGGCTCTATTCTTATAATTGGATACATTATCTAATAATTCATCTTTTTGTGACATTTTTATTTATATTACAACACTGTTTTGTACCCTTATATTGATTGAATATGGAATATTTATTATGTATTAAGTATTGTTAATTTGAATATTCACAAAGTAGCAATCACCCTCATATAGAAAAATAAGTAAACTAGTGATTCTTATATAAACATTAACGGTTTTGTTTTATAAATTCATTCAAGTATTATTAGATGCTATTTTTATTATTTTAATTAGCTTTTTATTTTAAAAATTTATCTTGAGCCTAGTCCAAAATTACCTGAATTTTACGGTTAAAATTGAATAGATGCCAACAGATTAAATAAATAGAATTGTATACACTGTTGTAAATTGTATAAATTTAAGGGTAGTTTTTGAAATAATATTGAAGAATATATTAAGGAAGACTTACATGGTTTAGTAACACTTAAAGTATGTCATTTTTTTTAATATATGTATAATTTTACTGTTAATTTTATGTTGTATCTATATCAGAAACTTATTTATTTAGATATTATGTAAAAACTTATAAATATTGTAATACTTTTATTATAATAAAAGCGATTATTCTATATTTATAAAAATTTGTTTGCATTAATATATTACAATAAAGAAAAAAAATCTAGATACTTTTTTGTGTAATTCTTATTAGTCAATATAAGTTTGGATAATGCCTTGATTTAAAAAAAACTATATCTTATTACCAGGTTTACTCTGATTTTAGAAATTTTGTATTTGAAGTGAGTTTATTGAGAATGATTCGAGTTAATAACACAAACGTATCTATAAAACAAACGGAGTTTTAATCCTTATTATTTACTCATATCCTTACTATAAGAAGCCTAAATTGTATCTATATCAGAAGAATATTTATAAATATATTATGTGAAAACATAAAACTTGTGAAAAGTTGATATATTAAATATATGTACATATTTTTGCCCCGACATAATCCAAAATATATTATAATAAAGAAACTGTTACTGTGTTTGTATTTCCAGAGACTTTTTTGTGTTACTCGCCCATCGATTTGACATATTCTGGTCTTCAGTAACTTAGGTTTATTTAAAAAAAATAATGCCTTTCGTAAAGACTCTCTAAATTCAGCATATACATATGTATATATGTAATAATTAGGTATGCATTATATTTTTTCTACGATAAATAAAATGATTTATTTACATTGTAATCATAAAATCTCGTCAAAATATAATATATCGGTCGTCCATCATGGGCCAATTTGAAAGTTTGTGTTTTTATTTAGTGGGTAATTAGTGTTGTTGGTTTTTTCATGGCATTCGAACGATCACAACAAAACATAATGGTCAATAATAGCGGCTCGGCTTTAGAATGGGAAGAGATCTTCCATTCTGATATAACCACTATTACTATTATATGAAATAGCACTGATGAGAAATCGATAACTAGACCGCTGTGGGAATTTTTTGTAAAAAAAAATAAAGTAGTTGTTATAATAATTTATCCAGTATAATATTGTCGGTGTTGCGTCAAGACAAGCGTACAAATTTATCTTTGAAAGGTGGCAGTATTTGCATGGATGTTGCTATGTTATCTGAGACAGGTTCTCTGTACAATACATATGTACTGTTCACCGCCCCCTTGTACAACCTGGCGGGGCGGGGGCGGGGGTGGTGCCAAGGGGGCGGCAATGCTTGAACATTGTTTTTTCCGCATATCTTGCGACTTGATCGCGCACCACGGGATACTGTCATGTCAAACATATCGGAATCATCCCCCATACTGAGGGGATGAAAAGCCCAACCAAAATATTGTCTTTATTACATGTTATGAATTTCAAAATACCGCGTCTTATCACAGTATACCACGAAAAAAATCATTGATGATTATAATAAACCAATTTATAATTACCCATCACGCATTTAAGGAGCTGATATTCGCTAATATATTAAAAAATATTATTGACAATTGTAAACTAATTTAATTCTTATAAATACATGCTTGCAAAAAACTTAAAAATAAATAAAGTTGATCTTATACGGATAAAAATTATAAAATAGTTGGTCTTTTCAGTATTTATTTTAGAATGATGAGTGATTGTTCTTATACAGGGTGGATTAACTGAGAATATTTTAGGTTTTGGTACGGTATCGCAAGAATAATTGACTTTTTTTATTTTTAAATTTTATCAATTAATAATATTAATAGTGCTTTTGAAATCGAGTTTGTGTCCCTATCTTGGAATCAGCTGTTTCTGTGAAGTAATCAAAAATGACTTCGTGTGTATCGTGCTTGTTATTTGTAAATAATATTTTTTATTAATAAAATGTATTATATATTTATATTAATTTTTTTTCGCTAATATTTGCCACCCCCTAAAATATTTTCAGTTATACCTTGTATTTATAAATAAAATCAGTAGTATAAAGTTACAAATTTTGTTACAAGTACAAAAATTAAATATCCATATAACAAGTTATAAAATAATACTATCAATTTATGAAGATTAATTCATCAAACACTGTTATTTATTCATTCAACCTAATAATATTCTGTTACAAATAAGTAAAAAGAATAAAATATTTATTTATATACACGCCGAGTGGCTTTTTGAGTATTTTTTTACAATTTTTTGTTTTTTAGACACAACAACGTGTTATTAATCTGTCTGTCGGTGATCTTAACTATTGCTAGTTACACAGCTCACAGACTTAATAATCAGTATTTACCTTACAATACAGGAAATCATAGTAAACCTGGATCAATACTTAACACACTTAAAAAATTATAACATGACAATTTTTTCTCTTAAGGGGTTGGGCCAAGTTCGTTGCGATAATATACATCTCGATTGAATTTATCAGCAATGTAAGGTTTATAATTATTATTGTTCATTGTGTGATTGTTGTTAGACAAATCCTCAACAAGTCCTGTATCAAGATGTCACAGTGGGGGTGGAAGGGTGTATGGGGGAGGCGGTGCAGACCATAGATAAGGCTTAGGGGTTGCAACAAGCCCTTATCTGATACACGTTCACCCTCCTCTCTTTAGAGGGTCATCACTTCCTGCACTTCTTCACTCGTCATCTGGGGTGTCTTCTTTGACAGACACTGGATACCTTAACATTGTACTTTGGTTACATATTGAAAAACTATCATTTTCCACCTTATATTATTATAACAAAAATGAAGCACTTTCAATAATGGAGTTGGTAGTGAAAAGTATCTTAAAGATGGCACTATTTAAAAAACCAGGGCTAATTGCAAGTAAGGTTACAGTTTATAACCAATCAAAATTTTGAAGTCTACATATTCAATATTAGACATTCTATGATAAATTGTCTTCAAAATGATTACGAGGGATTAAAAATTAGGTTTTAAAAAAATATTTGCATAAAGACCAATTAAAATTAATCAAACTTCCCCCCTTATAAGGAAGTGTAATTTAATTGTGAGGAAAACAATATATAAAGAGATGATAAAATGACGAAGCAGTAAGAAAATTTAAGACACATAACGAAAAAAAGTATCTGTGGGTAAAGAAACACAATCTGTATGAACAAAGGAAGGGACAAACAAAACAATTCATTATTGGCCCCTTTGATATTTAAATTTATTGTACTTTTAAAAAATACTCTAATAATAAAAAAAGTTAATTACTATATTATTTAATATTAATCACTATTTTTGCCTTAATTTTTAATAATTAATTAAATATCTAAATTTACCTTGGGAACCTTATGAATACAAAATCAATCCATTATTATTATTTTAATTTGAATATGGTAAAATATATTAAATATTCTCAATAAGTGTAAATCCAACTTATTACGTATTTGATATAGTTTGTTCGGGATCCGTGTAGACGTTACTGTAATAGTGGTAGGGGTCACGTGACACATTGTTAACCAATCAGCGCTCTTCTCGCCATCCCCACCATAAAATGACAGTTCATCAACAACAAGCGTGATTAGAATATTGCATGACTTTATTTATACCAAAACAAAGGGGATTATAATAAATATTATATAGATTTGGAAGGTAACATTGAAGAGTATAAGGCAGAGAGGTTGTTATATGAATGAATGGATGAATGAATGAATGAAGTGAG
The DNA here is from genome assembly GCA_022606485.1 of Agraylea sexmaculata. Lineage (NCBI taxonomy): Eukaryota > Metazoa > Arthropoda > Insecta > Trichoptera > Hydroptilidae > Agraylea > Agraylea sexmaculata. Next base: position 29,040 of record JAGTTH010001736.1, read on the forward strand.
GCAGGCGGATCATCTGTTGGAGTGGCTTTCACAATATGCACTACCAGTCAATCGATCTACTCTGATAATTGGATATTTACACGAGCACTCTCCACCATTTATATTTTTTATGTCGGATGAGTGTATTTTCAGTTCAACATATGAATTTTCAGCGAGCCTTTAGTTCTGGTTGTCACGCTACATTGTTTTCGGTATTCGCATTGTTCTTACATTCGTACAGAATCTATTTTCCACAACTACAATTTTTCGTATACTACAAATTGATTAGATCATAATTTCTATTTTGAAACTGTAATTCAAAAATTATAATAACTCTGTATTCCACTTTTTTGTACACACTGAATCAAATAAATAATTATTGTAAAAACATATACACGATGCTGAAATTTGTGTAGCTAAGAATTAGGCTGTAAAGAATTGATTTATTTAGGGCAATTCATTCAATATTCCAGCATACGTTGTGCATACGCAATATAATTTGAATTTGCGAGACGGCGAGGCGGTAGAAACACACACACGAAACCTGCTGGTGGTGATATTGATGGTGCCTCACATTTATTGTCGTCTTTACGATATATATATATATATATATATATATATATATATATATAGCTATATATATATATATATTTATATATATATATATATATATATATATATATATATATATATATATATATATATATATATATATATATAAATTAATTTCTCTTTGACCAATATCGATTATTTTTAAATTGATTCAAAGAGTGGAAATCTATATATTGGTCTGTATTTTAATCATATCTGAAATAAATCCACGAGGACAAATGTATATAATAATTTTAGTACATAATAAACATTAAACTAAACTGATTAACTTCCTGACTCGATTATAAGTAATGTCAATAAAATCAAATATGATTCGAGGAAACGTAAGTTTATTTGACCAATGAACTTCCAAAATTGATATTATTAGAAA
>JAGTTH010001736.1:32500-40101 GCA_022606485.1 Agraylea sexmaculata
ATGTATCTTTTTGGGTAGTGTATATTTTATTATAATTTTATGTCATCCCTCAGAGTGGAAAGTATGCAATAACATAGCTTAAACTATTGCTTACTTATTTTTATTTAACATATTAATTGAAAGTCGTCATAAAATATGCAATTGAAGAGCATTGACTAAGTTCAATAAGGCAAAAGCACATTCGGAGTTAGGCGCCTCTGAAAATAAGCTTAAAGCCTCAAAGCTCAAAGACCGATTTGCGGAAAATTTTATTTTTGTCCGCCGCCAAACGAATTAAATTGGGGACCTGGACTTTAAAAAATTAAAACACTCGACTCGGCTCGATGGCAATGATGAAGGGGTGGTTGTGATGATGGGTGGGTGTTGGAAGTCAAACAAGTGAAAAATGGGTGGTGAGTAGGAAAACAAATAAACAGCTTTATAGGAGTTTCGTACAAAATGGAAACTTTGACGTGCGCATTGATTGAATACACTATCGAATTCTGAAAACCTACCCCTACACTATTTTACTACCAGGGTTGTTGTCAAAACACTATTATAATATATTATAAAACATAATGGGGTGACAATTAGAAACGCGAGGTATTCTGACAATGTTCATCAATTTTTAAGTAAAAACATACTTATCATGAATATTTTTAAGCATTTACATATTTTGAATTTATAAAGCCTTATAATAATTAATGTGTTAATTATTTTGTATTCATAGCACTGATAATTTTTTTTGTCTAGGGATACATATTTTTTTCAATTTTATTTTTAAAAATAAAAATTTTCCCTTCGAAAAGAGTCATCTTATCTTGGGATTATTTGATATAATATCTTCATGGATATTCAGATTCATTTTATTATTAACATGTACATGCATATTTTATTTACATGAACAAATATTTTCATTGGAATTTTCATTCAGGAGAGTTTTATTCAGCGTTTTTTTTTTCATACAAAAAAGAAAGTAAGTGATAAATAAATCACCCAATATCTTTTGAATGAGTATTTATAATAAAACCTTTTCCTGAAACAAAAACAGTTTAAAAATATCCCTTATAATAAATTCCATGAAAACATATTTCATATCTTAAGCAGTGTTAGTGAAAAATATTTAATTCAAAAAAATTACAGATTTTTTAACAATATTGCCCATGGAACTTTTTAAATATTTGATTACCAAAATATTGTAAATTCATAAAATTGTCCTCCATATTCCAAAGAATATATACGTTTTTCTGCTTTTACTCGATTTAATTTAGTTTCATATTCCTTAAACATAAACAATTTAAACATTTTACAATAATATCTTTAGCACGGTTAATGTAAAATATAAAAACCAAATTGTTGGATTTTTATAAATTGTCAAGTGCACTTTTCGGATAATTTTGTTTAATTATCAAAATATGGTCAATTAATTTAATCGTCCACTATTTTGATGCTATATAATGATGATTCCAAAAAAGATGTACATTTTTCTGCTTTTACTCGATTAAATTCGAAGTGGATTTGGGAGCTTTTGATTCTAAGAGCCTCGTGTGTTTTATTTTGATTGAGTGATTAAAGCTCCACAATTTGCAACCCTGAGGGACTTATGTTTGCTAGTTTGCTTACTTTATGGACACTGTATGTTTGCTAGCAATACAAATACATATGTAATATATCAGTAGTTTATATAGTTATAAATATGTATATTCTTGTTGAAGTGTTCCCCGGTACAAATACGAGGCTTGACGTTGTAAAAAGTGAATGCACATTCAAAACGTTTGTTTTACATCGTCACTATTCCCACAGCTCTTTTCCATTCTAACTATTCCACTACACCTGTTCTACATTGCTGCTAAAATGGATACAACAAATTTCAAATAGTCTATGACAAAAAAAAGGGAGAAACCTGATCGACTCGTCGCTCGAATGACAACTCTTGTATTGCCAATTCGTCGAAACCTTGTTTTTTCAACAAGACAATAACTCCACGTGACATATTTTAAAGCATTTTAATTTATTAAAGGACCATTTCCTCTGACATTTTCAAAAGCTACAATTAAAAATACAATAACAGACTCTCACATATTAATTTAAGAAAAGAGAAAAATTATTATTAAAAAAACCTTTTTTCCAATTATTACTAACCAGCCTATTTATTGCAAAAAAATCTTGTTCGATAAGAAGTAAATTTCGAATTTAATGATTATTTAAAAAAAAATAGTAGTGTTTTTGTATCATCCTCCATCTTTCAGTTGTACACTATAAATAAATGAATGGGTTAGTGGACACATATGTTATCTCCATTAATATTAATTTCGATAAAACAGCATTATTTTATTAAATTTATTTGTGTTTTTGTATCATCCTCCATTTTTCAGTGTACTCCAATAATTTTTTTTATTAATTTTTACTCTCGAGATAAAGAAATAAATAAATGAATGAGTTGGTGGACACATTTTTTATGTCCATTAATATCAATTAGGATAAAACAACTTTTAAAAGTAAATCTTGTATAAAATATAAAATTTGTAAATTGCAAATTTATTATTATTTGGTAAAATTAATTAAGTGTTTTTGTATCATCCTCCATTTTCCACTTTTCTATTCATTTGTATTCACGAAATAAATAAATGAATGGGTTGGTGGACACAATTTTAACTTCATTAATATCCGTTTGGATTTAAAACAGCATTTAAAAGTTTTTTAAGTTAAATATAAAATTTTCTTTTTTGTTAGTCTTTTTGGGACATATAATATATTCCTAAGCAGATCATTAGCTGAATTATACAGAAAAAAATGAGCAAAAAATATTTTTAATAATAAGAACTCGTTTGCGTAGAAAATGTATATAATTCTATAATAAATTGTATTAAAAAAATATACGTATATACCTAACAAATATTTTATATTGTTGATGGGTAAAATTCTCTAACTCAATATATTTATTTAAAATGATTCTACAATATTCCATATAATATTCTGGAATATATTTTCAATTCAATATTTTATAATGACTTACTATTTTTATAATGAATTTATTTGCACAAGCCCAATCAGCGAAATTAGCGACTTCATTTTAGTAACATGCAACATTTAGTAGGACATCTGTTTCACTTGAAGTTCTATGTTTGGAAGAGGGTTGTAAATACACCAGTAAATACTTGAACTTCAATCGTTACCAGGACAAGAAATACTATGTGTTTACAACACAATGGACGGGGGTTGAAGTACTTTATTTATTTACAACATTGTTTTCAACAACTTTGTGATAATGACACATTGCAATTATTGTATCGTGGTTATTTAGATCTCTTTAAGATTGTATTCCTCCCTATAATGTGAGGCTGTTATTGTGTATTTTATAGTATTGTACATTTCTTCCTGTCGTATTCTGCATTGTACTCAAAGTGTATCATTACCGATGAAAAACGAACGACTTTTTTTATATATTATTATCGGATTCAGGGGTGCTTTTTCGATTCTGTTAAATGTCTTATTATGGTGTAGATAAATAATATTTATTTACAATAGATTTTATCACACGCAATATTAATAACTAATTTAAAATGTAGTAATAAAAAATTGTGCCAAATTTAATCTAGTGGCAGAACATAGAGGAATATTCTTGAATCTAATAATATTAAATTTTATAGTAGTATATTTATTTATTTTATTTAATTAAAGCCCGTGAAGGATTCTATGAGGAATACATATGCACAAATTAATACAATAATGTATATTTAAAAAAATGCATTAATAAAAGTAAGTTTTAAAAACAATACAAGAGACAAAATATTAATTAAAATAAAAATGTTTTTAAAAGACAGGTTAATTATTTATTATTACAAAAATAATATTGGGTGTAAAAGTTACACTGAGCTACCTAATTCGAGAGATATTGATTCATTTTTTTCTTTATTTTATAATAATTGGTTTATTTTATAATGGTGCTGGACTGAAAAAAACGACCCATGGTCATGTAATAAATACTTAAATTAATTCACAACACGTGACAATTATATGTTTTTATCAATAATCTAATTTTATTGTAGTCAAGCTGTCGTCGTCAAAGGTTTCACTTCTCAATTTTCTGACATTTCTTCTGGTATCCCACAAGGATCCCATTTAGGTCCCGTATTAGTTATCCTTTATATTAATGATATTAACACAATTTTTTCACAGTATTATCATCTATTATATGCAAAAATATAAAAATTGATTGAAAGAGAGTCAGACTGTTTATAACTTCTGTGTGGTTTCTCAAAGTATTGCAGTAAAAATTACTTTCCTCTCGTAAAAAACAACCCGCTATTTTAATTATAGTTTTTTTTTCAGATTAATAGTCACTGACATTCGTGATACGGGTGTTTTATTGGACGAATCAAATTGAGACTATTAGTGTTGCCTTTGTCAAACTCGTCTGCTTCGTTCGCCATCTTAATATATAAACATTCAGTTTAATGGCCTGCTAATATATCGGTTAAATCAGTTTAAATAATTATTTTATTTTTATAGCTGTCTTCAGTTAAATTTGTTAGGGGGTTGTTAAAAATGTGGCCCGTTTTGATATATTTTCTTATTGGAAATTGGTTTCAGGGTGATCTAATTTATCCGGCAAGTAACGATCCACGTCGCCCTTCGCCTGATGACTTCCTCCCTTAAACTGCCTAATATACTCATATTATTTTTATTTTGAATTAATTGTTAATATAATATTTGCCGTAGTGGATTGTGAGGGTTGTAATGTAGTATATTTGATAATGGAAGGTTGACAGGGTTGTTGTATCGTGTTGCATGTAGCAACTAATTTGCCATCATACAGATTCTGGTCATCATCATCATCATCACCACCAACTACTGGCTAATTTGGTCCTAAATTTGTAAGGCAAATACTACCCCTAAACCTCCATACACTGCATCTAATCAAACTCTAAACTAACACGTCCACTCCAACTATTATACAGAATAACCTCATTATTAAAGATTTTCGCCAGTTAATTATAAGCATGAGTTTTAAATCTGAAAACTTGAAAATACGTCTTTATATATTTTTACACTAGCGATGCGTAAAATTCATCAATTAATTTATTCCTTCTAATAACCAGCATAATAGCTCAAGGCATAAGAAGAGTGTGGTCATGGGTTCAAGAAAAAAAATATTTGATCGGTTATTATGACTGGGAGATTGGAAATAATAATAAAAAATATCGATCGAGGTTTACCTTGATTTCCTGGATTGTAAGGTAAATATTGAGGCAATTATTAAAAACACTAACATTGAAAACTTCTCAAAAAGTCTCGGAGTTTTTATATAAATTTTATTTAGATGAAAAAAAACTAATCAATCAATTATTATATTTATTTACCAAGTTTTTACTTAAACAAATTAATTTTTTTTTGTACTATTGTTTGAAAAACAAATAGTGTACTTACAAAACTTATACAATTATTTTTTATTTAATTGGTATGTCACATTATTCTATAATTTAATGAAAGTTTGCTTAAACTCAGAATTATATGCAAATTGTTAACAAATCAAATGAAGAAACGATTTATTTTTAATTTGCAAGCAAAAACTGTGACTTTGTTAAGTAAACTTTTCTCCTATGTATGAAAATAGAATTTCTAAATGACCTAATTTTCAAAGTTGGATAATTATATAAAATGTAATTTCTATTGATGAATCTAGAATGGTAGAGAATTTTTCTATATCTGAAAATAGCTTCATAAAACAATTTCCACTCTTTTTTTGTGACGCAAGAAGCTTATAAACTCTTGACGTTCTAAAAAACCTTATTTAAAAAGTCGTATAATGAAATGTTATTTATTTTAAGACGCAGTAAGTTCTAAGTTATTAAATAGTTTTAATAAAAAGCAGTCAATAATGTATAATAATTTGGTTGAAACTGCACATTCATTCGTGGTAAATAATGGAATTGTACGATTGGAAAGAGTTAACACCCTCCCCCACACCCCTAAACTCGACAATATTAAAGCGCCCCTAAGTCACGGCTTTCAGGATACGAGGGTTCCAGGATTTATAGTTTTTCGCAAGCCACTTACCACAGGATTTGTGAACGCAACGGGTTAAATATGTCGACATGGAGACGCAATTCCGATAGTTGCCACTATTCTACAGGGGAGGATATTTGTGGCTTTCCATATTACATTGCCTTCAATTATATTATAATATTTATTAGTTATAATTTAAACGATGCGCGTGTATTACATATATGGTGTATGGCGTAGCAGCGTGGCGTAGCGTCGTAGCACAGATGGATGGTATTGGGCAATATAATATATTATTGAAGGCTATTGAGGTGCTTTAGACCGTGATTCACTATCGAATTTGCCAATATGCATACCCAAACTTGATCTTTTCTGTCCACCAGACTATACAACTAAATCGACAGACCCTTTCGTGTTTTATTGCCTTGCATATGTCAACGTCTTACAATGTTTACTGCAAATTTATCCCTATTAAGTTTATTATGTATATACAAAAATATGCGAATTTGTAATCAAATATTTTAAATCAGCAATTAAGGGGCTGGGTGGAATAAGGACGTATACTGAAATTCACACTTTCGAGATAATCGAGTAAAACATACATTTAAAACAGTTTTGTATAACAAATTACACCACCATTAATTATTACTTTCAATCTAGATATATATTTTACGTAACTTACGCATCTTTTAAAATTTGAAAGCCTGATTTTGTAAAATATATAAATCTTTTATTATTTATTATTGATCTCTGGATCGAATAAGGGCGTATACTGAAATTCACAGTTTTGAGATAATCGAGTAAAATATACATAAAACAGTTTTCTATACAAATCCATATCAAATTACACCAAAATTAATTATTACACCTTTCAATTTATATTTTAGTTAACTTATCCACTTAATAAAATTCTAAAATATGATTTTGTCAAAAATATATTTTTATTATTGATCGCTGGATGGAATAAGGGCGTATTCTGTCATAAATTGTCAGTTTCGACATAGTAAATGCCCGTAATAGAATATCTAACAATGATATATAAAAGTTTTTTTTAAACAGGTCGATAGACAATTTACAGTTTATTGACAAAATTCCCCAACCCCTCAATTCATAAACATTTGTATAATTGTTACATAATTCAAATTGAAACGTTCAAACTGGATTTTATTAATATTATTTCCCATTGCAAATTATGTAATTATTTATTCAATTCAAGCAGAATTTGATCTTTTTTAAATATTTATGTATACATGTTTAGTAATATATACTTTTACATGTTATTTTTTAAACTATCGTAACACATTGGATTGGCTGTAAGGTTACGGTGGTTGTAATATATGTTTTAATAAATAAATAATAATTCTTCAATTTGTTAATATGTATATGTTTTAAATCTTTTTTACATTCCTACTCATTGTTTATTATGTTTGTAGAGAACATTTCAAATATGCCGAACAGCTTACTGCTTAATTGTTATGCGGTGTGTGACAAATCAATTAAAGTATGTTAAATCGTCTCCGTACAAAATATTTTTATGGAAATAAGTAGAATATAAAAATGTACAATTTTTGTAAATTGAAATCACATTTATTTGAATTAAAATAAAATATAAATAA
>JAGTTH010001737.1:0-16019 GCA_022606485.1 Agraylea sexmaculata
TGTATACACACTTACCAACTTATACCAAATTATTATTAACAAACAAAATAAATAATACAATACTTAGCTTTTCGATTTGGAGCCTCTTTACCCAGACGAAAAAATCTGGACTGGATTAAGTTATCTCTGAGGGAGAGCGTTGTTACTTACTATTCGAGTAAGCTACTAATTTGTATACACACTTACAACATACCAAATTATTATTAACATACAAAATAAATAATACAATACTTAGCTTTCGATTTGGAACACTCTCTTTACCCAGACGAAAAAATCTGGACTGGATTAAAGTTATCTCTGAGGAGGCATTTATTTATTTACTATTCGAGTAAGCTACTAATTTGTATACACACTTACCAACATACCAAATTATTATTAACATACAAAATAAATAATACAATACTTAGCTTTCGATTTGGAACACTCTTTACCCAGACGAAAAAATCTGGACTGGATTAAAGTTATCTCTGAGGGAGGCATTTATTTACTATTCGAGTAAGCTACTAATTTGTATACACACTTACCAACATACCAAATTATTATTAACATACAAAATAAATAATACAATACTTAGCTTTCGATTTGGAACACTCTTTACCCAGACGAAAAAATCTGGACTGGATTAAAGTTATCTCTGAGGGAGGCATTTATTTACTATTCGAGTAAGCTACTAATTTGTATACACACTTATTAACATACCAAATGATTATTAACATACAAAATAAATAATACATACAGTAGTGGAGGAAAATATGATAAGATATTATTAAGTTAATTAATTAATATTGGTAATGGTAATAATAAAAAATAGAAGTAGTCGAATTACGGTCATGTTTAATATAATAGTGTAATGAGAGTGTGCGTGCGGTGCGTACACGAATAGAGCTGTACACCAATACTAGCGAGCTCTATTCGTATACGCACTAATACTATAAGCTCTAGTACGACTCACTGACAATCTTATTATATTGGATACGGCCGTTTGGGTTACGCTTTGCTTGTTACTCTAGTATTATTTGTTGTTTGCTAGAAAATAACACAGCTCTTTATTAAATAATACAGATGATCTCACATCTCCTTGTATTGTACATCCCGACATTAAAAAAATGACATCAACAATTTTATTTAGAATGTGACGCTAAAATTAGATGATGTTTTAATTAATATATATATTTTTATTACACACAATCTATTGATTGACTCTAATTGTATCGTTCAAGTGCCCGCATATTAGACCGTGTGGCTTTAATGAAATAATTAAACTAGTTTTATTTTTTCACACGGATATGGGCGACTTCAATACAATGAAATTATTAGAAAGGATATTTTATGTGGGAGTTGACATGGTTTTTAAATGTAAATAAGTCTCAATGACTAGATTTTTTTTTAAATTTATTATTCTTGTCACAATATGCTAATGACAAAGTTCAAGTAGGTAATTCAATATACACCCTACTCATAAGTTAACGGTGCAGTTACATGGGGGTTGCTTTTATATGGACAGTTAACATGCAATCGGATATTTGTAGGTACAAATAATATCATTTATAAAAATGACCCAATAAAATTGAATTTATTGTTAAGGTGCCATTAATAAACACGCATTTATTTTTATATATATAATATAAATAATGTTTGTATTCGTTTGTAAGTTTCTTTTAAATATTTGCAATGTTTTATTAAATTTGTTCATCTGTTGCATGGAAAAGAAGTTCCTATAAAGTGAAATTTTTAGGCAAATCTATAATGCAAACATGCGTAACTCGTAAATGCCACCCTGTGAGTTTGGTATAGTTTGGGAGGGTGCGAAAAACCCAGTGACTCACACTTTCCACCCCCTCATCTTCTTGGAAATATCAGGGGTGAAACACCTCCCCTACCGGGTCCACGAAAATCACCCAAATACCTTAAAACACTCGCAATAAAATATACACGTTTTAATTAGGTATAAAAGTTTGTGTTGTGATTTCAACACAGTTTGCTTTTTTAAAGATAAGAAGTCTGACGATTGCATCGGTAAATATTATTTTTTTATCTTGTCGAGATTACAGGAATGGGGAAATGAACTGTGTTATGATATGAGAATCTTATTTTTATTATCAAATATTTATTCACCTAATGATGTTTTGAGGTTAGAATTAAAAAAAAAATACATAAATTAAAAAAATTCTATAAATATAAAATGCACATTTTGAGAATCTGTGTTGTCAACATATTTCAAGTGTTTCTAAAAATTGCACAGATAATATTGTTTGTTTATGCATTTTGCGGGTTTTTTAATACGTCATGTCATCAAACTTTTTTTAAGTGTTTTTCCATTAATTTGCATTATAATCAGACCTAGTCCAAGTGGGTGTAATAAAGTGTTTTGACGTATTCGAGCTCTGCAACGGTTTCCTCTATAATATTGCTATAATATATATAATTGTCTAACTGTGTGTATGTTATATGTCTGTATGTCTGTATGTCTGTATGTCTGTACAGATCAATCTTTCAAATATCCTCAGCGTATACAGAGTCGCTATATACAGAAAAATAGTCCTTAATATATCAGGGAACAAGCATTAAAATTCTGTGTGCTCTTAAGTCTTTATGGAACTGAGCCATATATTCAAAATGGAATAGAATATTTGGTAGTGAGACTGCATTAAAATTTGTTGATTAATGAAGATATGCGAAAATAGCCCCTAATATGTATCGAATACCTTCGAGATATCGTATACTTTCGTTTGAAATATGTTTGCTGTCAGTATTGTTCTTAATATATGATACGTCAAAAAATGTTGCTTTTCAATCATTATTTAAACTATTAAATGGGACTTTCGAAATAGTAAAATAGTCCTATTTGACCGGCAACTAATGTAGATTCATCCATTATCTATAACACGTTTCATGTCTCTGTCAATAGAAGGTGGTTAATCGTAAACTGATATATTTTATAAATAATGGTCAAACGAAATCCATTGTGACAGCTAGGTGTTGCTAGGTGTTGCCAGGTGTATAAATAATTCAATTTAAATATTTAATCATAATTAATACATATCTAAAATCTCGAAACGGGTATTTTAATGATAATATTAAATTAATTTCAAAATAATTTTTAATAATATTATAATAAATGAAAATTCTCAAAAAAAGTATTTATCGGGAGACTCGCTTTTTAAATATTGTGATGAGTGTTGTCATCATATGAAAACCGCGTTATATTATTTTATTAATAATTTTAATAAATTTCAAACTTCTTTCGAATGAAAAAACAAACAACTTATTATCTTCGTATTAAAAACAAATCAGAGCATTTCAAAATATTAAATAATTTCAATATATTTTTAGGTGTATTTAATTTGATAATGCATAACAATTTCCACATTTTTATACTTCATTTTTAAAATAAAAAAATTCTTTAAAACTTCTCTAAAGCAACAATGAAATCAAAACTCAAAGATAAACGTCCTATTAAAAAAACAGGCAGAACATAAAAAAACATTAACAAATTGAAAATTTCAATTAAAATTACCCTAGTATGATCATAATTGTCTTATTTTATATCAATTATCTGATATTTACACAAAACATTATATGATATCTACACTTATCAATATTATCATACATCAATTATTATATTCATGGGACAAAATTGCATGCAAATTGTAAAAATAGTAATTTATTATTATGTTATGTTTTAAGATTGTTAATATCCTAAAATTCGAATAGAATAACATAGAAAGATGTGTAATGAAAATGTAAGCAGTGCAGTGCTTTACAATTGTGAGCAATTGAACAGCTGTTTTTTCACCCTCTTGGCCAAGGTTTGATTGTAGTATACCTAATAAATTAATGACTACAAATACCACGGTCATGAGTTCAAATCCTGTTTGAAGAAAGTTTTTTAATTCAATCAGTAATTGCCAACTATATTGGTGAATATTGAGGTCTCAAATATTTAATATAAATACTGTCGGTGACCTTATGTAACTGTAATAGTTAAACAGATTGAATTAAAATAAATTCATCCAAGAGAGTAATCGTGCAGTATATGCAATATTGAATAGTTTGTTCAACTTTCAAATAAAATGTGAGTACATATAAAATATACCTATATTTGAGTTGAATGTTTATTTTATTTGTAACTCGCCTTTAACTCGTCCAACGATGAACACACCGATCTATATTTGTTCAAGTGTCTGTCTGCCTGTCTTTGTTTATACATTATCTGTTCTTCTTCCTATACAGAATGAAGCTGAATGATCTCGTTCCTTTTGACAGTATTATTATAATCCAAAGAACAGATGTTTAATATCGTCATCGTTCACAATAAACCCATTGCACGAAGTTGGGCTTAAAAAATAATAATGTACATTATGTAACACGTAACCTAACTATTTTTTATTATTAAAGTTTGACATTTGTTCTACAAACATAACACATTGTTTATTCGTTGGGCTTGTTGACAAATTATATGATACAGTTATTTATCTTGGTAATTTGAATTGGTTTTTAGCATGTATAATTTATAATGCGCTCAGAATCAAAATGTTTATAAATATAATGGATTCTCTTAAACCTAAGTTATAAATCAAATCTAGTAGTAGTAAGAGGGTGAAAAAACAGGGATATTGCTTTACTATGTGGTAAAATGTATTATTCTATTTGCATTTTCGGATATTAAGAGAATAATCTTAGAACATAATAATATTAATAATGTAAAATCACTATTTTTGAAGTTTGCTTTGTAGTTTCTCCCATGAATATAATATTTGATAAGTGTAGATATAATGTTTTTTGTAAATATCAGAGAGTTGAAATAAAATAATACAATAATCAAATAATAAAGGAAATCGTTGCAGAGTTCTAATACGTCAAAGCACTTCATCACACTCACTTGGACTAATTCTGCTTATAAATTATGTAGGTAATGTTTATATTGGATTATGAACTGATATTATTCAGTGACAAGTTGATACATATGAGGATTTCGTTAAATATGCATCGGTGAAATTAATAATTATAATACAACAATATTATAAAAGTAATCGTTGCAGAGCTCGAATACGTCAAAGCATATCATCACACCCACTTGGACTAGGTTTGCTTATAAATTATGTAGGTAATGTTTATATTGGATTATGAACTGATATTATTCAGTGACAAGTTAATACATATGAGAATCTCGTACAATATTCATCCGTGAATTTAATATATATAATAAAGCAATATTATATAGGTAATCGTTGCAGAGCTCGAATACATCAAAGCACTTCATTACACGCATTTGGAGTCTGATTATAATATTCTGATTATAAGTCTAATTATAATATTCGGCACCTTTTGATTCTGAGCCTCTTATTTGATGTTGTGGTTCACTGAACTGTATTTTATTATTGAAATTAATAAATTCAACCGTCTCCAGTCTTCATCTCTGTATTATGTGAAAATATAAATCTCTTTATCAAGATAATTTAATTTCTTTGCTTTCGAGAATACAATTAAGTTTGCACGCGATTGAAATAAGTCGCCAGCCAGTCGTAAAAAAACACCAATGTTCACTCTTTGATGTCCTGTTAATTGTTTTTTTTTCCCGTTGACAGTTGGCGCCGTCTAATTCAGTACATTTAATTATTTTTATTTATCCCAACGACATTTTATTCGGATTTCGAGTCACATTTATTATTAATATGATCCATCTCACGAATGATTGTGTCTATTTATCATTTGTTCAATTCTCGGTATTATATCATACCGGGAAATATTTTTTTGTGATAAATTATTATGATCGAAAGGGTTTTTTTTTAATGAATTATTCAGAGGAAGATAACAATCCAGATTTGTTGAGTAATTTTGGCCATGAGCCAATTACATTTGCGAACAAACATTTGTTCCGATTCTCATTCTTGTCCATAATAAGTTATGTCCGTAAGCCTATTTTCTATACTCAGTATAAGAATCATATTATTTATAATTTATGTGTACGTGGCATATTTTCTCTTACGTGCGTATCCGTAAAGAATATTTAATAAATTATTAGCTTTCGTAAAACTCATTCATATTATGATAGAATAGTGTCAAAATTCAAGATGCAGAAATTAATTTGGCACAATTTTATATAATATATATAAATAATAACAATATTTTCTTTAGTAGAATTTAGTGAAATATTTACGCCTACGTACACAATTTTAATAGTTAACAAAAATATTTAATAACAGTTCTATGTATTGCAAACATTTTGTTTGATTATTTATTTATTTTGAGAAGGTTTTTTAGATACAACAACGTGTTAATTCACTGTCGGTGATCTTAACTATTACTAGTTACACAGGTCACCGAATTAATAATTAGTATTTACCTTACAATACAGGAAATCAGAGTAAACCTGGATTTCCCGATCTGCCAGTCGTGATAACCGATCAAATCATTTAAATTTTTTTTTTTTAAATTTAAATTAATAATTATAAATAAATAAAAAAAATTATTTTCAGCCACATGTCTTATCTTCTGATATTATTAAAATGTACTATAACATAATCTGGAGTACGTAATTTAATTATAGTTATTACTGTTAATTTTAAAATAGCAAATATGTAATGGAGTGGTTTATCGTTAAAGCATGGGATTCCTAGGCGTGCGTCGCCGTAAACGTACACCGTAAAGATGGTAATATAGTTGATTTGCTGTACTCTTGATTGTTTTTTTGTTAATTAATGCCTCGCCCGAGGCTCAGACGAGGCATTAACTAACAAAAAACCGATCATAAGTGTAGCTTAGTAACTCTACTATCGCATTTACGTTGACGTATGCCCATTACTTTATAGATCCTATTTTTTTTAAACAATGTAGTAATTCTAGAGTAGGTTAGTTAATCATTGTGGAGTTATCGGCTCATTAAATTTACTATAGTACATATTCAGCATTTTTTTATATTTTTATATATTCAGAATATTGCTGTATCAAGGCTTAATTCTCATGCTTCTTCCAGTCACTATCAAATTATTTTTTTTTATCTTTTCCTAGATTATAACCAACTATGTGCGTAATTCTAGAGGGGTGACATTCAAAGTACTCGTTTGATTCTTTTAAAATCTTACGCTGTGTCCAGTGTCCGGCGTTAAAACCTTATAAATGCTATTCAAAGTGACACTTGGTTGTATATTTCCCTACTTAGTTGCTTACATAAAGTGCACGATGTCAATTGGGTGGGTGTGGGAAGTCATGGATGGCGTCGTGACGCCCCCACATACTTCAATATCATATTATTATTATGCACACTAACCACATTCCATTCTTCAACAGAAGTCGTGCTGGAATTTCATTTGTTATTCCAACATATATCATATTTATCAGATGATTACTTGCGTGAATGGGTTTTTGGCAAAGTAGGTACATCTCTAATTTTAAATTGCCAAAAAATATTTATATATTGCATTCCCAGACTGTGATATAAATAAAAATTGAGTGAATTTGATTACATACGCGTATTAGTAAGCATTTTCTCTTTTAAAGAGGTGCCAACAAGTTTCATATGACAGCCGCTTGGGTCGCTGCTTTTACCGCTCGTACTGTTTATCTGTCACTTGTCGATCTTTCTAATAACATTACACCTTTTTTCAAGTGCGCCATTATAAGTTGTTCAATATATTCTACGACAATTAATATGTCAGTCACTATGTAATAATTTATGAGGATGTTTTTTTTAAGAACAATCTTGTTGCTTTCAAGTTTTTAGGGACTATAGTATTTGCAAGTGGCCACAGCTCGCTTATGTGTGAAATATTATAGTAGTGCCGGGTACGTTCTAATGTATGAAAATAATACGCATGACTTTTCTATAAAATCATTGCTCTCTATGAATACATTATTTTATTTTAAATTATTGGTTTGGCCAAAGATTAGATGAAAGAATGTAGCCATAATTTTTTTGTTTTTAATCTATATAAATATGAGTAAGCCATTATCAAAGACGACTTAAGACCAATTTTTTTCGATGTGGTTTTTTATTCATAATTCTTATTTTTCAGAAAGTCTCCTACCTAATCGTACATTAATATCGTAAAAAACAGGCTCAAACCTATTTAAAAATGGAGTTGAATATTAGCCTTATCATGAGAATTGACTCCTGTGTTCGAAATGTTCTTGCTAAAGTAAAAAAATAATTTTAGTGGTGAAGTGTCGTCTTTGATACTAGGAAACTCATATATTACAATAATTCTATTCAAATCCTGAAACCATTAAATGTATAACTAAATATTTTAAAAGAAAAATGAATTAATTTACATAAATATTGTATAAAAGATTGTCGTCTAGTCAAAATTTATTAACGTTAAATTGTCTCAATATCTTATATTTTGTCAGGTGTATAAATGACACCCTTATGTATGTAGATAAGACGATTATTTATTATATAATGCTCAATTTTCCTGTCTCCAGTACTAATATGTAAATTATCTTCAAGGTTGTTTTACAGGCGAAATATTAATATATCGCAGAAACTAGTTTCACTGTTCGTAATACGGGTTGACAGTAGATTTAATTTGAGATCCATTCGAAGAAATGTACGATTTATCGGGAATCTGACCCAAATTGTTTGCTAACATCTTGTTTGAAGTAAATCATATAATATATTTTTTTAACTACGTTGAGCATTGATTGTCTCAACCCTGTCTGCATGGGTGACCTTAATGTCGACATGACCTATCAACATACAAATACATCCCGTCTTCATAATCCGTTCCATGTTGGATTATATTCACGGGCTACGCCCACCTTAATAACTCTGTATTGAATTTATTATTATTTAATGTGTATAATAATGATTTTTTTTATTTTCAGGTAAGCATTCAAAGGCAGACAGCATTCGAGTATTTAAGTATCATATATTTCTATTCAATTATTGTTTGTCATAGTCACGTTTTTCGGGATAACCTCGTTTTCATTTGAATAGTGTTGAGTTTACCGTATATGGACGCTTTTTTAATGTGACATAACGAGACCAAGTCTATTAAAAGTGTGCATTTTCGTTATATTATAATCACATTAGTTTTCGGTGACACACTTAGGTAATAAATGTGTGCTTTTGTACGATTCCACATGTTTTGAAATGTATACGATTCTGTATCCATTGATATCAGGGCTTGTCAAAGTGGGAGTATACCCAGTTCCGGGAAACGTCTCGACAAGCCTCCCCATTCATAATGTCCCCTGGGAATATAACTAGAAGAAGAATCAATACCGGCCTCTGTTAAATATACTGAATTGGATTTGTTTTAAAAATAATAACGAAGCTCTGTAATACTTGGCCAGTTTAGAGAATATTAAAAAAATATCAAAGATTATTCTCCGTGACTAATAAAAAAACAGTGGAAGTCACTGTTTTAACTCGTAAAAAATTTACGACTTCCGAATAGAGATTCTATTCTGATAATGTATTAGCTCGATAACAGATGTACGTAATAATTATATTTATTACAAGGAACATCTCATTGGTTTGATATTATTGCGGATAAATATCACCAAGTTGTGTGTTAAATGTCAGGTATTATACTAAAAAAAAATCATAATATTATGAAATATTTGACGTTTATTTTAGAATCAGTATATATATATATATAGAATGATTGCTTTACACTAATTGTATGTCTATAAATTTCAATTTGGTGAAAACAGCAGTTGAATGTTAACATACCATATTATGTAGTTGTTGCTATTTTTACGTCTCTATAATATTTTTCCAGAACATGAATCTGTATTATTAATTCAATTTTGAAAAATATTGACATACAAGTGTACACTAACCCATTGATATAATAATTCTATGTAAACTAAATCCTACAGTCATTCTATTCATAGAAATCTGAATAAATGAAAAACAGTGAGTGTAAAAATAATAGGTATTTTACACTACCTTCCCACAAATACAACATGTTTTTAATTCAACTCCAAATATTCTAAAGGCTTTCGTGTAATGCCAACACGACTATAAAAAAATAATATTAAACGGGCCAAATTATTTTTTTCTTTAAAAAATATATTATTTAATTATGACAGTTTGAGAATCTTCGGTTATTAATAATATGTATATAAAATATTTGATTACGGTTTTTATTGGTTTGCATTAGTCTTTAAGTATTTATTCTATGTTTGATTTGAATTATTATTTTTTACACCTTTATACACTATTAAATTATTATCAAGGATTTCTCTTAAACTATTTATCAGAGCCCACTTTTTTGTATTCATGGGAGAAATTATAATGTAGAATTTGGTCGAATACTGGGTGGATTGGCAAATTTCAAAGATATTAATTTAATTATATTAATATTATTTGTAGATTGTTCTGTCAATATTATAATATCCGATGGTTTAAATAGAATTATACAGTTTATTAAAAATATAGCCCGCACAGTATCCAGTGCTCCAAGGCACTTCAGTGCACCCACTCAGTCGAGTTTTGTTATTTATTCCATAGTTATGTCCCGGTACTTCATAAATATGATCTAATATTTTTAAAAAGATTTATAATTTGTCTCCAGTTGACGAATGTCGTCATTGGAGTTGACGCGGTATCCCGTCAGACCAGTCGCTGGTCCTCGACGCGTGCAGGGAAACTATGGAAATATCGTGTTTCATGAAGTCCTATTGTATTGTGACCTCGACTAGAATGACTAGAATGTCTTCAAGTCTTACCTGTATTTGTCAGTCTGTGCCGGGCGTCGCGACGGTGCTCATCTTTCTATAACACTATCGTCGATCAATCAATATTCAAGCTCTAGTGTTTGGCCTTAATTATAGTGTCGTGGGAGGAAAAGAGAGATTTGGTATTTATATAACATACACACATGTGAGTCACTGTTGTAATTTTTCCTACGATGATCATCAATCCAGGGGCAGATTAGATTTTGCTAGATGTGAGGGCATCTTGTCCCTCCCCTGTATTTTATAATAGAATATATTACTTCCTATACGGAGGGTTGATAAGTCACCCTCAACAGGAACCCACACCCTTACTAGTGACTCACTGTAAAAAATACTCAATTAATATTTATTATTGCGGAGCTATTAAAATTTGGTCGTTAATAATCGATTTGTGAAGCAACTGCTTTTTTTAAAGCACAAAAAATATTGAAAGTTGAATTTCTAAATATGATTTATTGTAATGGAGTAGATATTCATATAATGTATTAATTTATTTTATGCATTTTAAGTCAATGATTTGCCACATAATCGACATGGGAATTAATTGTTCTAAACGTAATCATCACCAGTCAAGCATTGAACCAAGACACACCTCAAAAGGTACCTCCATTTAACCCCATCTTGAACAAGGAAATCATTTTTTTGTTAGATTCGTTAGAAAATTTCAATATATTTATTGCGTCTTAAAGATATTTACTTCAAAGCAGTGACTGGGTTCAATTCCATAACCACGAGCTCAACATTGATCTGTTTCGATTAAAATTACTTATAAATTATTACTTAATAAATTTAAATATGCAATTTTCACATTTATCTTATTATAAAATAATGTTCATTAGCAGTACTTTATATTTTTCAAGTCATAAAAAATGACATCGTGTTGAGTCGATATATTAGCAGGCCATACAACTGGATGTTTAAATATCAGGATGGCGGACAAAGTAGATTAAAGTAAAGTAAGACAAAGTAGAGTCTTTTCTATTTAAAACTCAACTTGGGATGCAATATTTATATAAAAATATCCAGTTGTATGGCCTGCTAATATATCGGTGTTAATTAATAGATTACCAGGCATACGTCACCGTAAGTGTGATAGTAAAGTTACTTAGCTACACTTATGATCGGTATTTTGTCAGTTAATGCCTCATCTGAGCCTCGGGCGAGGC
This sequence comes from Agraylea sexmaculata, assembly GCA_022606485.1. NCBI lineage: Eukaryota > Metazoa > Arthropoda > Insecta > Trichoptera > Hydroptilidae > Agraylea > Agraylea sexmaculata. The sequence goes on from JAGTTH010001737.1 coordinate 11,856, forward strand.
ACTAATTAACAAAAAACCGATCGAGAATACATCAAATCAACTCTATTACCGTCTTTACGGTTTACGGTACGTATCCCAAGCTTTATCGGTTGAATTCGTGGTTAAGAAACTTATTTGTTCTTACGTTCGTCAATCAATGCTTTCTTTATTTTTTATTACCTAGAAAAGAAACTTGTAAATACAACATAACACGTAGTAGCCGACCTTGCAAACTACTCGTTTAAAGATATCTTTGGATGGGATCATTTCAGGTTTTTTCCAGTCCACCTTCCTTTCCCTACATGGTCCGGGTTTGAAGCATACCTTTACTTCATTTCCATAACCGGGACCAACAGGAAAATAGGAACAAGACATTCTTTCAACGAAATTTATTCTCACGATTGTATTGAGCCTTATCAATTTATTTTCAGCAAGAGACATTTATCAATTTTAATAATTTTGTAGAAACGAATTTCCTCGTTTTATTCACCGACAACATAACACAAGGAAAACACATTTATAAATAACCAACAACTGATTGCTACAAAAAAAATAGCAATGAGTCATCGTTAATCAAATTAAACCGAGTCGGCCAGGATATTCGTTTTTTTTTATTTTAATATTTAATAATTATTATGAGAGTACGATCCATCTTTAACGATAAACATCACGACCTTGCCACGGAGTAATTTTCTTCAAATTATGTAATATTCGCGTGTTCGCATATGTTTAAAAATATACTGCTGAAATTACTGGTATGAATAGAAGAAAACAACGGTGCGGAACTTAGTGGGTCTTTATACCCAAATTGTGCAATTAAGTTATAAAAATATGTCAATTAGCACCGTCTTGTAAAATGTTTTCTTTTTTTTTTACACAAAATATCGTTTCCTTCCTTAACATTTCTTATATAATAAGAAAACATTTTCCTGTTTCAAAGTAGTCGCTGTAGAGAAATTCACACATGAATGTTTATTTTATAATGTGAGAAAACTGTACGGTTTTTGTGTGTTTAATGATATTCTGCTGCTATTTTATCAAAGGAATATTTCCCTTTTTGTGATTGATGGTATTTTATTAGAATACATGTTATTTTGCAATTTATTTATATTAAATATATATACATACGTCCTGAGCGGCTTTTTGAGAAGGAATTTTTACATTTTTTATTACATAATTTAGTTTTTTTTAGACACAACAACGTGTTAATTAATTTTATTAAATTCTTACCTATCGCTAATCTTAACTAGTTACACGGGTCACCGATAGGGCAGCTCTGTCTGGTTTAATAATTGTGTCAATATTTACTTTATAACCCAGAAAATCAGAGTAAACCTGGATCAAGATGATCGGGATTTTATTAATATTTTTCCCGATCTTCCAGTCATAATAACCGACCAATATTTTTTTCTACTTCACCGGGATTTGAACCCATGACCACAGTATTTGTAGCCACGCAATTTATCCCTTGAGCTTTTTATTCTTCTCGAAAAAAATTGCATATTATCATATTTCATGTCAAATAACCTTTGGTTTTTTTTAATATATATATTTTCAATGCTATTTTTTATAGATATACACATAATTTACTATTTATTAGTTGAAATCCATTTTTTTTAAATTCGTTTAAAATAATTAACCATATATTTTACATTCAATTATTATTTTATGTAAATTAAAGCGTGCAAATATTTTTATAATATTTTTATGAATGTGTTTTGAAGCCTGAATATTAATCATGGGTTCAAAATAATCGATTGGGGTTTTTTTTTCACACTATGTGTATAATTTATTTGTCAATTAGAATCTAACATCGTTTATGTAAGTAATTTTCGTCTGTATGTATTTTCCTCATAGTAATTTAATAATCCACTTTAGTTTTATGAGACGAGCGTGACATATCTTCGTTCTTCTTCAATCCCCCAATTAGAACAACTTTAGTTTTTAAGTACCAACTTAGGGATGTAAATTTCAATATAGTACTATAGAACTAAGTTTCTTAAATATTTTTTTTATGATTTAGGTCGTATTGTAATGTGATGTGGCACATAATATCGATCCTAAAAGGCTTTGTATGGAGGCTGTGCTTTACTCTACTGTGTCTGGCCTCCTTTGTGAAACTCACCTTTTACCTTTCAAAGCTCACTGCCATTTCACCGCAAACATTTAATGATCCCCATTCAAAACCAACTAAATGAGATCTACTCGAATCCCATAAACACAAACCAACCGAGACTAATTTATAGTTCTCAAATAAAAATAATACTGTATTGGTATCTGAATAAGCCTTTAATCTACTACAACATGTAGCGATAAATCAATCATGTAATATTATTATTGTGTATTTATTTTATTAAAGACTAAAAAATATTTGACTATGGATTTGATCATAACCCGTGCAGGCTCATTTATGTGCTAATTTTAAGTAAAATACAGGGTGCACTTGAAATAACTGACAATATTTTAGGGGGTGGTAGGGTATTTCTAGAATAATTGAATTTTCTTCAGATATTAAATAATTACCTTAATAATATTAATAGTGCTTTTAGAATCGAGTTGCCTGTTACGTGTGTCTATTATATGTAATTAATAATTTTAATAATATATTCTCAGTTATTTCAGGTCCACCCTGTATATTCCAATAGTTAATTATTAAGTTTCACATGATTGAATATAGTATTTTTTGAAATTTCTCCATGCTTCTTGACTGATTAATTTGCATTGTTAATTTATTATAAATATCAAAACCGCATTTAGAATGCCTGTACTTATTTTAATTGTTTTGGTTTAATGTCAATTCATTATTTAAGAATCGATATTCTAAAGAAAAACTACACCTTAAACATAAAATAATAGTATTTAATCTCATTCATTATATATGTCTAGAAAAGGGGATAAGTGAAATATAAAAATTGAAAATATTCCAGATTGTTTTTCATGCTTTGTTTGTTAAGTACATACATACGTTTTTTTAAATGATAATCAGACACACACACGCCAAAAATATTTGGTATTAATTTTTTTATAGTTTTTATCAACATTTTTACAGACAATGAATTACCATTTAATATTCATTCATTATATCAAAATTCTTTCGAAAATATATTTCGTCGTGCTTTGAGTGAGAATACCAAATGTGTATACAGTTAACATCTGAAACAATATTGCATCTGTTTGCTTTTTCAGTATTTTTAAGTGATCGTTCTTCTTGGGTGTTTGAAAATTCATTTTTGTAAGGATATTAAAATATTACAATAATCTCTTGAGAGTTGTCTGACAGAATTGAGTCGAATTTCAAAGATCGGGTTTCGCTTTATATTAATAATTCGATATTCGGATTAAGACGAATGTAATACGATACATATTGAATGCGTCAAAACATCTTAAGAAAAGAAGATATATAAATATTCTAAACACTAATAATATAATAATTAAATCTAAGTCTATATTAATGAATTGTTAAATAATCGTTCAGCCTGTTACATGATATTAGTGATGAATAGTAGGTCTTGGTCAACGCTAATTAGTAGCTTGTTGCTAATTCAAGTGCTCCATACTTGCTCTAATGGATCCTTTTATACTTTATAATAATAATTTTTAAAATATAGTACAGAGTTTTTATCAGTGAGAAATGTGAAAACATGCTCTAACCTGGAACAACCTACTTTTTATGTACCTAAAAATATACAGGGTCAACTTGAACTAACCGAGAATATTTTAGAGGTGGAAGGGTATCGCAAGAATAAATGAAAAAAATATTTTTATTATTGATTAAAAATTGAAAATTACTTACAAGCGTAAATACTGGGTTCAAATTGCGCTTAAGTCATCATTTTTTAACTTGATTTGATCAGTTATTACGACTGAGAGATCGGGAATAATATTAATAAAATCCTGATCGATCGTCTTGATCCAGGTTTACTCTGATTGTCTGTATTGTAAGGTAAATACTGATTATTAAGTCGGTGACTTGTGTAACTAGTAATAGTTAAGATAAGAGAAGACAATGAATTAACACGTTTGTGTCTAAAAAAAGTCCTCGAGGCGTAAATAAATAAATAAATAGTGCTTTTGTATTCAGCTGTTTCTGTGAAGTACTCAGTAGTGAGTGTCGCGTGAGTAGTTTGCCTGTTTAATACATAATTAATAATTTTAATATATTTTTTCGCTTATATTTTCGATACC
>JAGTTH010001738.1:0-25429 GCA_022606485.1 Agraylea sexmaculata
TAAAAATTTTATTAATTTTTTTAGAGGCTGTTGAACTAATAATAAAAATTCTTCTAAAATATCAACAGTAACCCAAATCCGATTTCGATTATTGCATATAAGCTTATGTGAAAAAATATAACAATTAGATCTCAAACTGAAATATTAACCTATGCTGACTATTATGAAATGTCTTTTAACTTTAATATTTTGTAAGTAAAGTCAATTAGCATGATGCTACCACATAGTGTAAAAGTCGACATGGTGTATTAATGCAGCTTCTTATAGTGTACGAGTAAAACTATATAAGATATCCCATTAGAGTGTGCGGTGTAATCTCAAAGTTTGCAGCCTCTTTGCAGGTGCATCTATTTACAATTTAATATAATGTATTGTATAAAGCCTTCCTCAGACATCCTATAATTCGATACACGACGTCTAATTTCAACAGCTATCCTTTGTCTTACACAAATTATTAATTTAACCACATCACTGTCATACAACGTCCATCAAGAGTTCAATATAAATATCTCTCTATATAATTTTATACTCGCTACAATTTGTACAAAGAGACAATGCCAATGACGGCATTTAGAAATAATAGAAAGTTGCTGCAAAATTATGTCTTAGTTTTAATTATTCATCATAGCTATTTAAAATATTTAATATCACGTAAATTCATTTACTAGCATGAAAACATTTACTATTAAAGGCTTTCATCAAATGCAAACACGACCACAAAAAATAAATCAAAACGGGCTTAATTATTTAAGATATGCAAATTTAGTGAACAGTGTTGCCATACGATACTAACATCATACACGCACTCATTGATTGTTTGAATTTCAATTAAAATCATTTTTTACAGCAAAAAATATTACGTCCACGTGTTTTCGTTTTGGATTCAATAAACAAACTATTAAAAAGTTATTTTTTTCTATTTTGTTCAACCTATATCAATATTGAGTATAATATTATAGTCTCATGAGAGTGTGTGCGTGCGATGCGTATGTGTGTACGCCAATATACAAAGCTATTATCTAGTCTATTCGTACCCACACCATCTCGCACGACTCACCAACACACTCATCTCACAAATCAGCAATTTTCCCCTTAATTTACTACAAACCATTGCCTCCTCTATAGTCATCAGTCTTTTCACACTATCTTATATTTATTACCTGATAAATTCGTAGAATATAATTGTTAGAAAATAAATGATCTTTAAAAAATGCCCTTACATACGAATGTTTTGAGATACGACGAAAATTTGAGATACGAATTTTTATGCGCAATAATTTTAAAGATGAATTTTTATGGAATGACACTACTAGAATTTCGCGCCAGAATTGTGTATTTATAAAAATCAATAAATATTTATTATGTGCGTTTTTAATAGTTTATTTATTTAAACCTCAAATTATCCATTGCCGATTTTACAAAATGTACATAAACATTTTTTTATTCCAAAAGACGTGGTACGTTAAGAAAACCATTTTTTTTGCTAGGACTTTTTGAGGGGCTGGAACAGATTAATGGCATCTTGTATGGGAAAAATTGCTTTGACATACGACGATGATCCCGAAACAAATTAAATTCGTATCTCGAGGTACCACTTTAATTATGATAAAGATTGTTATAGTCTATTTTAAATCAAATAATAATTGTTGTAATATATTTTCAGTGGATTATTTCCATTTAAGCCAATGTTTAGATATTCAGAAGCTGATAAATCTGATTTGAAGTGATACAGATGGTGGTAAGTGGTGAGTGAGAGTGTCGACATAAGCAATGGGACATTTGCAGGCAAATTATCACCGGTGGTGGTGAGATGGGATCCGCCACATTTCAGGGTTGAAACCACCCCCATCCTGTCCCTACACCGCCCCTTCCTTGGCACCACCTGACGCCACTCTGCCACGTTTTATTTATAACTGTAAACATTAGCATTTTCTAATGAAACTTATGACCTCCTTACTGGCCCCTCTAAGCACAGATTTAAATTGCTGCCATCGACTACGCTTTCCATCATTTCAACACGACTAATTAAAAAACTAATTTTATACGAATGAATGACCTTATGATTCCCAATTCATAAAAAAATACTTCTTATTTTTAAACTCAACGTAGCTCTGTTTAAAAAATGTTTTTAGACACAGATTTTGTACAAATATAACGTGTTATTTCAAAAACAGTGAGCACTTTTAATGTTTTGAAAATTCATTTTCACGTCTTTTTGCTAGATTAACTAGATAAGTTAAGCCAATATGCAAAAAAACATCCATTCAATAATTTTAAATAAGTTCAAAAGAGGTAAAACCAAAAATCTCATTTTTTTAATAACACGTTGTCGTCTTACAGGTGTGATCTGTACAAACATTTAATTATTATTTTTATTTAAATACAAATAAGTAAGTCTTTGAGTATATATTACAATTTCTTTATTAACATAAGTTTTTACATTGATTGATAGAACAATACATCTTTGGAAATAGACTTAGGTGTACAGAGTGTTTACATCTTTTTACCTATAACTAACATGAGAATGTTTTATTTAAATTTGACATGAGTAATAGTATTTAATTATAGAAAGAATGGGAAAAAAATAAAAACCCATTTACAAATTTGAAGGTTAATAAATAATAACAACGATAAAAGCAATATTAACAAAACAGTTACAAAATATATAATGCTTAAAAACTAAATAACAATTTGTTTGGGTAAAACCAAATTTGAGTTGAGTGGATTATTGGAAATTTTATTATATTTTTTTTTAAAATAATATCAGTTTTGGAAGTTCATTGGTAAAATGAACTTTCGTTTCCTCGAGACATATTTGGTTTTATTTACATGTCTTATGATTGGGTTAGTCGGGAAGTTAGTCATTTTAGTGTAATGTTTTTACTCAAATCTGCGATATTTGCTTTGATCATTTTTAACTTAATGTCCTCGTGGACTTCTTTAAGAAATGTGCCAGGTTCAAGATCCAAGGCCATCTTAAGACACTTGTTTTGGATAATTTGAATTTTATTAATATGACTTTTTGCCGCAGTAGACCAAGCTGGGCATCCATACAAGAGGATCAGTCTGATAATTGATTTATAAAGAAGTAGCTTATTCTTGGGTGACAGCTGACTACGCCTGTTAATAAGTGGATATAAGGTGTTAATAGCCAGGTTACTCTTGTCCACAGCATATTTCACATGCTTGGACCAGTTCAACTTGGAGTCTAGGATAACTCCCAAATACTTGACTTCTTTGAGCCAAGGAATTTGTTCGTTATTGATACTAAGAGGGGGGATGTGGGATCGCTTTCTTTTGTTAGTAAATATTATTGTTTCAGTTTTACTCTCGTTGAGTTTTAATTTCCAGCGAGAGTAATACTGTGTTAGTAGGTCTACAGATGCTTGGAGGCGTCTACGAATTGTGTCTAATCTGTAAGATGATGTGAATATAGCGGTGTCATCCGCGTAAAGAGCTAAGGAGCAATTACGAGGAATAGGGATGTCATGGATGAAGAGATTGAAAAGATAAGGAGCGATAATACTTCCTTGCGGAACTCCCGCAAGGATTGGATGCTGTACAGATTTAACATTGTTAATATCTACTGAGAATTTTCTGTTAGTAAGATAAGATTGAATAACTTTTGTGAGATATGGTGGAGTGTTAGTGTTAATTAGTTTGTGAATGATACCATCAAACCAGACTACATCAAAAGCTTTGGCAAAGTCCAGGAAAATCATTCCCGTACTTTTTTTATTATTAAAATTTCCTCTAACATGCTGTGAGATTCTTGTTAGTTGTGAAGTGGTACAATGGCCCGGTCTAAATCCGAATTGTTCATTAGGAATGACGCAATCCAGAGATTTTCGCAGGCGGGTTAATATGACTTTCTCTAAGATTTTACTCATGCAGGGGAGGAGACTGATAGGACGATAGCTACTGGGAAGGGATTTGTCTTTACCAGGTTTAAATATAGGGACTACTTTGGCTGCTTTCCAATTATCTGGAAAATATCCAAGAATAAGACACGAGTTAAATATTTTAACCAAACAATCAAGAGCCTTTTGTGGTAAGTGTTTAATAAGAGTGTTGTTAATGTTGTCGTGTCCTGGTGATTTTTTATGTTTTGAGTTTTGAATAATATCAGAGATTTCAGAAAAAGTTACCTCGTCAATCTCACATTCAGAATAGTTGTGAAGATTCCTAATTGACTTAGTAACTGCTTGTTCTGTGAGACTATCTGTAGTGTCATTATATGTCAATGTGTGTGCTTTAACGAATGTTTCAGCGATGAGATCAACTTTCTCCTGAGCCTTGTAAATAATTTTAATACAGTCTTCGCTCCTGAGCGGAGGGATAAAGGATGTTTTTCTAGTCATCGACTTACACATCTGCCAAAGTGAGTTATTTTGTGTTTTGAGAGACCTTATCTTCTGTTCCCAGGATTCATTTTTATGAATTTTAATTTTATGTTTAATTTCTAAAATTAGCGCATTTATGACAGATTTTAAATACCGAAAAATAATATTTTTTAAATACCTCCAAAATCTATATGAGTTATTTTCTGCTCCAACTGCTTTAGTTTAATTATTAGTTTACAATAATATCAATACTAGTGTAATATCTCAGGGTTAAAATCCCACTCAAGTAAAAAAATATATAAGACTGGGAGATCGTGAAAAATTTTAATAAAATCCTAATCTAGGCTTACTCAAATTTCCTAGATTATCAAGTTAATATTGAAGCATTATATTAATTAACATGTTTTTGTGTCTAAAAAACCTACTATAATAAATAAATATATCAATATTTTCATTTAGAATTTTCTATACAGTATTAAATTTAACTATGTTTCAACAAGTAAATTACCGCCATTTTCTTCATTTTATCAATGGACTAAAAAAACTGATATTATTACTGATAAAAAAGTGTAAATTTCTAATAATCCCACTCGACTCAACTATATGCAACCACAAAATCTATATGGTTTTACCCAAACAAATTGTTATTTAGTTTTTAAGCATTATATTTTGTAACTGTTTTGTTAATATTGCTTTTTATTGTTGTTATTATTTATTAATTTTCAAATTTGTAAATGGGTTTTTATTTTTTCCCATTCTTTCTATAATTAAATACTATTACTCATGTCAAATTTAAATAAAAAATTCTCATGTTAGATATGGGTAAAAAGATGTAAACACTCTGTACACCTAAGACTATTTCAAAGATGTATTGTTCTATCAATCAATGTAAATACTTATATTTATTTATATATATATATATATATATATATATATATATATATATATAACTATATATATATATATATATATATATCGACGGGCTCGACTAAGAGTAATATGACTCGGGATATTACCTTTTTAACTTTTTCTCATTTTATTATTTAATTAATTATTGCGCATATTCTGACAAAAATCACGATTCTAGTGCTTAAATTGAGAAAGATAGGTTTTTTCTTATGGGGTACGTTTCGAGTTATCGCCCACGGGAGAAAAATTTGACGCTCGAGTAATACGAACGGAGACATCGCCTTCTTAGTCGTTCATTTGCTAAACACTGTAGGCGATATCTTCAGGTAGCTTAGTCTTCATTGCGCACACCGACACCATATACGTGTGAACAATCATGTGTATTAGTAACCAATAAGACACGGCTATGACTCCCCACCACCATCACTATCAGTCCCTTTCTTCCTGCCTTATAATACTCATACAATACTCACCAACAATTACACATTTCAAAAAAGATTCAAACATTTCAGGGATGCTGCAATACTTCTTCTTATTCACGATCACTTGTCTAAACTCTACTTTACTAAAATAATTTCATTTTTAATAATAATTTAATATTATTATTTCAAAAACACATTTTTCAGTGATAATATTAAATAATAAAAGTTATATTTTTTTTTAAAGTGGTCGAAACAAAGACTCCCTGCTTTGTAATAATATTGGTGGATTATCAACACTTTTGAAACCAAAAACTATAAGTGGTTCTTAGGTTTTACAAATATTTCCAACAGGTGTGTTTTTATCAGCAAAATCAACAGAATGATGAAATACCCTGTTATTTGTAATATATTCAAACAAAACTGCAATTCCAATAAATACGATAATATAAAGTAGTGAGTATTATAAGAATAGAGTTCCTATGGTCTTATTCAGTGAAGTGGTCAAGTCATATGGCTATTGTATTGTGAACATAATATATTACTAATATCGTAATTTACCGGTTGTATTTTTATTTAAAAACTTGCCACTAAATATGATCCCACATATGTGAGATGTTTAAAAAAAATTTTTTTTTCATTAAACAACTATTATTCTCTATTATTATTAAAATAGGGTATTTTGACATAACAAGCTGAAAATTTGTAGAAACAGTTATTTCTTTTCAATAAATCACACAGAGGCTTCGAAGTTTATTATTAGCTGCAATTAAACACGCGGATGACAATAAATACTATCGTCATTTTAAATTATCAATATTTATTTCATTTACTGATTATTTCAATTAAATAACTATTCTTAGAATTCATACATTCATTCATTCTACCACTTAATACCTCGGACATCGTTCAAGTGGTTTGGTAAAAACACTTTTATATTAAATTGAACTGATATTTCTGTTTCTTGGATTATTTTTTTCATTGATTTTTTAAAATCCAAAAACCCTCAAATACCTGATATTTTTCAAGGGCTTATTCACTCTCATAATTATTGTGTGATATTTTTGAAAAAGTTTCAGTATTCTTTAGACTTTCAACGCCATAACATTATTTTTTTGTGTATTTCTATAAGATGAGAAGACGCGACGGTAATACAATTTTAAATATAATAGCTGATTTGGTTTTATTTGTGAGAAGTCACTATTGAATAGTGATTTTGTTAATTAAGTGTGTGGTTTGAAAACTTTAAAGACTTCTATAAAATGAATAGCGGAAATTTTCCCATTAATATCAGTAAGTGCACCTCGTAAAAATAGCAGCGATGACAAAAAAATGGAAAATTATCGACACAAGGTCAGTAACGCAAGTAATCTAGAATTTAAAGACAATATCATAAAAATAGTAGAGAAACGAAAGTATTAAAATTTTTTGGAATCGTCCACTAGTTACAATAATCATAGTTAGATAATCATAAATAATATAATAATTCGATGAAGGAGATTTATAATTATAATGAAAAATATCCTTAGTATGTTACGTATATGCGAAATGTAATGTATGAACTAATTAAAAATACAAATTATTAATTGTAAATGATATAATAACTGCATACTTGGTATTATTGAGTGAGTATTACAGGTAATCGTACAACAATCTCAATATCCCAATGTAGTGTCATATCAGCTATAGCGAGGATAGACACAAATAATGATAAAATGATAGGAAGAGCTAATAAAATTATGTCACATGTGATTCAATATTAATGTATGAGAAAAAGTATACTAATAAAACCATTTTTCAACAGAGTGAATGAATATCTTTACCATTTGTCTTTATTTGAATTGCTTTTTGAGAAAAAGCATTATATTTTGTTATCTGTATTATATTCAAACAAAACTGCAATTCCTATAAACACTATAGAGTATGGTCATATTCAGTGAAGTGGTCAAGGAATGAATGCTTAAAATAATATCAGTTGGGAAACCTAGTCACTTGACATATTTAAATACTTATCGTAATTTACCGGTTGTATTTGTATATATTTATTTTTGCCATTTGATATGTAATATAAATAATTTAATAGAATGCAATAATAAAGCAATATTGTAAAGGTAGTGGTGCGAGTGTCTGGTAATGAAGCTGCCAGTAGTAGTAGTAGGTATAGTAGTATAATAGATATTGTGGGTGTGTGTGTGTCGGTGTAGTAGTGTGTGTGAGGGAGCTAGGATGAGAGTGTGTGAGTGTGATGCATAGTAGTGTGTGTGTGACTTATCATCTCCAAGTATTTCAAGAAGGACATTGAAGACAGCGATAACTCCGTGTATCGCCTTCCCGTGCGCTTCCCCTCCGCAAATCTTCCCTACAAGAAAAATTTTTAGCTTGCCCCCTTTTAAATATTGCATTATTACATATTTAAAAAATACTCGTATGTTGATAACACAATGGGGCACGTTTTTCCGAAAACAGTGAAACGATATAACATTTGAATAAAGAGATATTAAATAAAAACCTTAAAAAAACGGTTTTTCGGCCGTCCTGTAAAGTTGTGTTTTTCGACTCATCGCCGTCTTAGCGGAGCCCGTCGATATATGTATATATGTTAAGCTTGTCTGTAAAACAAGAGGCAAAATAAACAAATGTGATTGTTATAATCTTCAAGTGTTACTAATCATGGCCGTTTCTGTGTATTCTGCTCTTAAAATAGGGATTATTTAAAAATATACCTGTTATAATTTTCGCCATATATAAAAACATTTCGATTGATGGTATTGATACAATTATATTTTGATTTCCTGGATTATAAGGTAAATACTGAGGTTATTATTACTTTTTCGATGACCTGTGTAACTAATAATAGTTAAAATAACCCATAGAATATGAATTAACACGTTGTTGTGTCTAAATAAAAAATATAATATATATTTATAAAAATCCCTTCAGGACACATTATAAATAATTAAATTATATTTACTCGATTTGTTGTGATATAATAGTGAAAGTACGTATTAAACATTATTAAAGTATATTTTCATATCAGATTGATTAATCGCATTGTACTAGTTAAAATCTCAAATCCCAAAAATATGGAAATAATATATGACTAATTCAAAGATAATAATCTCGTAAACACAACACATAATCAAATTTATTTCGTTTGATAAAAGCGGGTTTTTACGGGGTAAAACAAAATGTTTCGTGTAGCATGCGACTTTTTTCGCGCATAACAAATTAACGATTTAAATAAATAGACGTGATTTTCGTCGTTTGCATATAAAAGTCACACCAGAATGACCTTTATATAAGTTAATATAATATTCTCGATTGGATTATTCCAACGTAGTAGGTGATTTCCCCAAGATAGTGATCTGAGTAAAGGTGTCCGCCTTACAAATAAAGAAATGAGAAGTATGTAGTTCAGTTGAGAATATAAATACAAAAAAAGGTGCACCGGACCAAAGACCCGCATCGACCACCTTTATTGACCATTGTTAATAAATAAATAAATACACGACATGCTAGACTCGTATCGATAAATAAATACCCACTAAATATCTTAGACTCTCATATAAATTTAATGATACAAATAAAATCAGACGTCCTTCTGTGTGTGTCGTTTAAATGTGAACTATATATGATTATTATTTGAGATTCGATTGGCCTTTAAAGTTCACAAACAAATTTATTCACCTTCTAGGATTCATAATCCAGTTTTAACACCATTGTAGTGGTTATAACCACAACTTCATTTTTATATAATTTGTCAACGATTAATTTAGTCATAGTTTGAATCAATCAATCAAAAAATAATTTGCTAATTTTTAAACTACAAATTAGCCTTGCCTGATGTAAACAGAGAATCAAGGTAAACTATAACTGAAATTTGTTCAAATTGAATATTAATATTAAAAATTGCATACACACTTTATTACCATTTAAATCACGATCAGTACAGATTGGTCAAATAGAAAAATTATAATTAACGCAATTGGAGATTTATAATTCTATAAATGAATTAATGTTGTTTAAATATAATTTATAGACATTATCACATAATATCTTATGGCATTATAGAGTATGGTTTTTGTATTTTAAGACTGAAAATACCATAACTTAGTTCTTTACTTAGGAGAAGAATTCAGATTTATGTAATTCTGCGATTTGTTTTTATAGTTTTTTTCATGAACATCATTAAAATGTGTAATTTTTTCTATAATATATTAGAGTATGCTCTTTGAATTGTATTTTAAGTACCAAAATTAGTTGTTGACAAGAATTTAGATTAAAGTAAAATATCTTTTATTATACTTTAGCCACAGGTTTTTGTACACCTGAAACATTATTTTTAAATATACACATTTTTATTAATATTGCTAGAAATACTTTGCACAAGTGCTTTCTTTTCACATTCCGAGTTTGATGGTTTTCTCACACAATCCTTTGTAGACAATGGGAGTGCATTATGTTCTGTCCTTATTTTTACGACAAAAGAGGTTGTCTGGAATGCCGACAATTGCGCAATTGAAGCGATAAGCTGTTGCTTTTTTAAGATTGTTGTTTTTTATTATCGATTTTTCTTGGTGCATGTGCTTTGTTGGTACTAAAAGGGGAATGTGAAAGTGCAGTGATGCAGATGTTATCTGACACACGACTCCTGAACCACTGACAAATTAGGGTTAACACAGACAGATGTGTTCCTTTCTGGATACTTCTTATCACACTATCTGACCACTATGGCAGATCGACAAAATCGTGCTGTATTTAATATTTTAACATACCACATATTGAGAGGTGGCTGCGTCTCAAACCCATACATTTTTCAGCATAAAAGGCGAAAACAAAGGGTCGGCGGTATTTTTTGCGACGCCACATTCGATAACACTTTTTATTGTTTGTGTTCGAAGAATTTTACCATCTCTAAGTAATATGGAGCATGTGTTTCCCTATCTGGTTTCCACTTCTTATTTATATGACTGCTGAACAACCAAAAGGATTGCACCACTCACAGATAACTCAATAGTGCTAAGTGCCAAACATTATTTTATTACACGACACGCAGGTGGTCTCCATTTTTTATGTGTGAATATTAAAAAAAAGAGCTGAATTCATAGATTTAAACATTAGATATCGCATTGCATATAAATAATTCGTGTCAATTTCGTGTAATTATTGCAATCGTCTCTCCTATTCGATAAAGGCATAAGTGTGTCTCCCTCACTCAACACATTTCTAGTGACCACTGAGAGTGGCTGTGACAATACTTCGGCGATTAAAACGCAATAATATTTTAAACATCTTAAAAGAAGTAGTCTTTGGTAAAAAACTGAGCCTAGATGTATTTGAGTGTATGTTTGAGTCCATATGACATGTAGTAACAATGCATTTACCCATTTTACTGTGAAATATGGTACAAAAAAGGAAAGATAAGACTGGATTTTCATATAAGCCAATGTTTCTCAATCGTTTTCTTATAAAATATATTTATTCAATATTTTTTGAGATTGTTTTTTACAAATTTTATTTGTTTAGACACAAAAACGTGTTAATTCATTGTCCTTAGGTGATATTAACTATTACTAGTTACACAGGTCACCGACTTAATAATCAGTATTTATCTTACAATACAGAAAATCAGAGAATACCTCAATTAAAAAGATTTTATTTATATTAATCCCGATCTCCCAGTCGTGATCAATATGTTTTTTTTTTGACTTATTTTGATATTAATCCAGCACAATTTATACAAGTAGAAATTTGTTTTACATACCTCCAAATATTTTTCATGAGAATAGTAATCATAGCTCTAAGTAATGACGTTATATTTATAGTATTAACATATAAAAAGTATGAAGATAGTATAATAGAGTACCTCCATATTTAAATTAGATAAATAGCTAAAACACTGCTTTGATGGTTTCTCATATTTATATTAAAATATATAGAGTAATCTGCCTCCCGTTATCAAACGCCTTTGTTGTCTGGTATAAAGAATTTAATATGACTGCTTGTAATATTTTGTTTAAGGAACGTATTACACGCTGAAATAATGTTTTCAGGTATGCGGTTTGATCTCGTATGTACGTACTTTGACTCGCCTTGGCTTTCTCGTATGATTTAGTAATGAACTCGTTGCAAATGCGTAAAAAGTCTACTTTATTGTACGTATTCCCTTTAGTGAGGGTTGTATTCTGAATCAAAATGAAACTAGAAAGAGTTTGCAAGTTAGTATATTTGAAATAAATATAGTACTAGGGCTTTGATATCCTTCGTAGATAAAATATTATCTGCTATAAAAGTAGCACTATAACCTGAATATGTTCTACTTGTAAATAATATTTTAATATCTAATACCTTTCAATTGGATAATCATCTTCAGTGGCTAAAGTTTGCTATTCGTTTCTTGAGTTTGTGAAGGAAATTTTTGATATGCTCAGAGGTGAGATAATAAACCAATGGCCATGATTGGTCACACTTGGATATTATAATATAATCTTGTGTTATGATATCACCAATCACAGCCATTTGAGGAAAGTTCGTATTGATTAAAGTGTTTTTTGTAAGTATTGATTGTTTTTAAATAACCAATTATTGAGATAAAATGTTTAAAGTGTTGAGAATTTTATTGCCAATAAATTTTGTGGAATGAACATTTATATAAATGCGTTTTTTATAATATTTTAATAAAACATATTTATTTGCGTATTATATACAGTGGATTATTTGAAAATATTTTGAAGGAAGGTAGGTTATTGGGAAAATAATAGAAAAACATATATTTTTTTTTACAGTTGAAGTATAGATTAAGCTAGAATAATTTTTATTTCGGAATAATATGGACTGACAGTAGGTTATTATTATTTGCCAAAAAAGTGTTATAAACAAATAGCCAAACTGTGTAATTACTTAATTATAAAATAAGCCTTAAAAGTATTTTGCCCTACCTTATTTTTCCTTAAAATATTCTCAATTATTAAAATCCCACCTTGTATAAGACGTATTCATGCAAGGTTTGTTAAATTTTTCATTTGTTCGCGTGGTTATATATCAAGGTTTATTTCCCATGGCTTCGTTAAAGCTTTTATAGAGAATTGAGTAAAACACAGGTTTTATGATACCTCGGCGTTGTGTTATTTTTCATGGTTACTTTATCTACTTCTAATTTAAAACACACAATAAATTAATATATTTTTTTTTTGTATTTCTTTTAAGATTGTTTCGCTCGTTGTGCGGTGTGTTATTTATGGGTTTAAAGTTACGGGATCAGGCTTTTGCCGGTATTGAATCACGCCAGTAAATATCACTAAGGCGGCTTTGCTATATACGATTATTTTTCATTTTAACACCAACACACACACTCACTTTATTTTCTCAATTAAAATACAAAAAAAAAAGATTTATCACCGAGTTTGTTTAGTTTGGTCGGTCTTCAGCATAAATTAAGATAAAACTTGATAATAATCTATGTAGATCGATCGATGTATAGGAAAACGGGAGAATTTCTCTAGCCGCCCGCCCCATTATAATAATGGCTCTTCCATTATTATTATGATTATAATAATTTCATATTATCCGCCCACTATAGACATTTACGTGATAAATATACCCTTGGTAATGGCTCATTCATCGCATTTTAAACCAACACACAAATTACTAAAGGTCAATCTGAAAAGCTTTCACCGAGTGTCATCCATATTCCTAATAATAATTGATAAACCATAATTTAACTTTGAAAGTGTGTTGTGGAGGTTGTAATTATTCGTACTGCTCAGATTAACAGGCTTCAGGTTCATTTCCTGACAATTATCATTATTTATCACCCCGTAATTCAAGTTTAGTGTCAATGCATTGCATTAATTCAAATATACTTATTAGTGCTTTCTTATCATCTAAATCTCGTACTATTTTTTTATTATTAAATTATTAGTCCAGCAAAGGATTTTTTTCATCGTAAATAATAATAATTTTTAATGAAATTTTTTCTTTTTGTATCGAAAATTCAAGACAAATAAGTAAATACACTCATTAAAAATTACTATATTTTACCAAAGACAAAAAGATTTTAGTGTAAATCATCGAATTACTTTGTAAGTCCATTTTGCCGAATTTTACAGGAGAGTCAAAAAAACTGATTCAGACTTAAAGACGCAGATTTTAAACTACACATTTAAAAAAAAAATCATAATTAATTTTTGTTAATATAAGATTTTTCAACATTTATTCTATTAAAACTATATAAAATGGAGTTACTTTTATTGACCTAAGAATATTTCCGCATTAAAAATTCCCACCGAATAAAATATTTTGGAGTTATTCAGTCTGTAAAGATATATTAATAATTTTATTATTTAATATTTTTGATTTTTTTTCCAAGTAAAACTTTTTTTGTCTGGATTGTATTTCCAAATATATGAGCTTTTTATATGATTATGTTCTTGAATAATATTTTTCAAAGGAATGAAGATGAAACCACTCGAAAGGCACTCAGACAGTCAATACATTGTTTTATCTGTAGAATATTAACTGTTTCGTTTTTTTTGTTGATAAAAAATAATACTTTTCGTCCTGTCTGTAATACAAGCTTGCACTTTTTGTCTTCCATGATTGAAGAATGGCAGTAAATCAGGTCGGAGGCTTTCAGGTATAAATTAGCGATGAAAAGAGCATTGCAGGACATAATAGGTGTGTAATTGTCGAGAAATAATGGGGTTAGTCGGTGAGCATAAAGTTGTGAGGTGATTTAACAAAGACTGGTCTTTACTATAACACAAGAGAGAAAGGGTCACTAGGGACTTTGTTCTATGACTATCATAAATTACAAATTAAAGCCTAGCTCATGCTAATTGTTCCCACTAATCCTTGCAATTACTATCCACACTCAAATATTAATAAATAATGAACTATACAACCTCACAAACTTAAAATAACCGATGACACAATTGTGTTGTTATAAAGCTTCAGACTAAAGCTTTGTCCGTTGCCAAGCCGAAATCCAATCGGCTTAGTGTCTTCCACTGAAATCTTCTTACCTTGATTTATTTTCGCCGATTTATATCCGATTCGGTCACACTTTTATTATATTTAAATGCTCTTTTATTGAGACGTTTATTATTTTCATTTTAAAGTCGTTTCGATACGCTGCTTTTGCATACCGCTTGGATCCTGTTAAAGGATTTGCCAATATTATAAGACTGACATTTAACATGGAAAAAGATTTATGAGCAGTGTATTATTACAACCAAACATTTGGAACAAATTATTCTAAAAATTAGATTATTCTCTACTGAAATACGAATTCCTCAGTATCGACCTGTATTAATTGAATTCGTACACTTTGGATGATTTGCAACCCTACAACAGCAATATAAATTTTATTACTAATTAATTAGTTTTATAGCTTATTTATCTCTACTGTGTATTCAGAAATTAATTGCGCTACTGATACATTTAATTTATCGTACAATTCACCAGATTTACGATATAAATTTTGAATAAAGAAAATTAAATTTGCTTCCAGGAAATGATAGTAAATTAGCAATAAAATGGTTTTAAATATTTTTGAAGGATAATAATGATTTGATCGATTATTACGACTAAGAGATCGGGAATATAATTAATAAAATCCCGATCGTCTTGATCCAGGTATACTCTGATTTCCTGTATTGTAAGGTAATTATAAAGTTGATTAATTGTCTTAAGATCACCTAAAGTCACACGTTGTTGAGTCTAAAAAGCCAAATTGTATAAAATCCTGTTCAAAAAACGCGGGCGTATATAAATTAATAAATAAAAAAAATTCTTTAATATTTCAATTAATAAAATTTTATGTCATAGTTAAAATTAAATCACATCGTTTTGATGTCATTCGTTTTGATCCATGTTCATTCTGATTTTCTGGATTGTAAGGTATATATGAATAAATCGTATAAGTGAATAAATAAGCCGCCTTGTGGCCCAGTGGTTAGTGTAACGGATTCGTGAGTGAAGACTCCCGGGTTCGATTCACGGCACCGGAGTCACTTGGTAGATCTAGCTTAGCAAACTAGATCTTAAGTACTCATTGCTGTGTGGTGGCCTGGGAAACCATCTCTACTATATTCTCCCGTAAAAGGCCAAGGTGGCCTGGCCAACCCCTTATAAAGGGACTCCCGCCAATAGGGAAGGCGTCACGGTATATATTTATTATAAATAAAAATCGAAAACCAAAAACATATTATTAATATTCACCTGATTTACACTCTTCAAATACAATATTAACGGGTTTGTTTTGAATGCTTCTGTCAAATTAAATTCTAATAATAAAATTGTATATATATAAATCTGGAAGGATAAGAATTAAATGTATAATTTGACTCAAAGTATATTTCGTTGTGTTTGTTAGGTTTTTTTTAAAAAAAAATTGATATGAAATCTAGTTTATAAGGGAGATAGGCTCAAATTGGCATTATTTGTACTGTATTATTTCGGGATGAAAATCATTGATTCGTTCAGCAGTGTTCATGATGAGGGTTGAAAAGGTAGTGTGTGTCTGTGAAACACCTGGTACTCGTTGTGATAATGAGTGTCGATTCGGCATTACACTGTTATAATACCAGCTAGCCCCAATATTGGGGATGTTCATTAGGGTACATTGTACTCCATTGACTGCTAAAAGGGGATGATGATATCTCGACGGTTAATCGATACAAATTATACAGTGTTCGATAAATGCCTATTCAATTATTTCCACCGACCCTCTCCAATCGAAGATATTCAATTAATTCTACGGCGAAATTTTCACGGCGTAGTCAATTAAGGCGGTGATATTTATTTATGCGATCTTAAAGGGGAATGTCTGGGTTTTAAAATGGCCGGTCGCAAATTGTTCATCACCTCGTTCCTGATTTACGATGTCCCATAAAAATGGCGGACACGTTAAAAATATCTCTTGATGTTTTTATACACGAACTCGCCCTCTAGTTACAATTAAAGAATCATATAATCAGTAAACGATATCAAGAAGCGTGTAATATAAACCCGAGATGAAATAATCCCATGACGAATGGCGTCTTGCTGTTGAAAACCCATAAAAATATATCTTTGACACTGTGCCATGCCGATTATCGCAAACACTATTAAGTTTCATATAATGAATACCGCACACAATCAATTTATTAGACATGGATGGAAAAAATACGATGTTAAGTTGTTTTATTTTATTTCTAATATAACAGTTTATAACATACGCATATCAAGTATTAAAAAACTAACATGTGAGCAAAGCAATAATCGTTTATAAAATAGGCGATAACTAAGACTGTTTTGAATCATATTTCCATGTACATTTTATACAGGGTGGACTTAAATTAACTGAGAATATTTTAATGGGTGGTACATATTTGTTTATTAATTAAAAAAGATTTATTTTCTTCAAAATAAACTGCTTTTGAAATTTTAAAATATATATTAATTATCAGTGAATGAAGATGTAAAAATGAGCATTTTTTTCTCGTCAAATAAATAAAATATAAAAACTCCTTCGGGGGTATACAATATAAAATACACATATGGGGTCGACTTTTACGAATTGAAAATTATTGAACGAGATTATTGTGAAAATAAATTGGGTATCGTTAAAGCACAGCCATCTTTTTCTGATTAATATTGACATTTTTATTAGTCAAAATAAATATTTTCTTTGAGAACTTCTTTGATATATTATTATAACTGGGAATATTTTAATAGTAGGGTATTGAAATAAAAAAATATAAATAATTAAAAATAGTAATAACGTATTTAACAGACACAATAACTTCTACTTCTACAGAAACAGCTGATTCAAAGATGGTGACCCAACCTCGATTCCAAAAGCACTATTAATATTTTTTATTCTTAATCAGTATTTTTTTTTCACTTATTTTTGCGATACCTTACCACCCCCTAAAATATTTTCCACCCTGTGTATTGTGAGTGTAATAATTTAATTGTGAACAAATCTCTCAGGTACCATAATGCTCAAGAGGAGAAATAAAAATATTTTCTCAGCAATACATCAATAAAAATAATAGAGACAGCAAACAATAGAGCCTTCGCTGCAATTAACCACGTTTATGGTGCTTTTATTGCAGCACAGAATCCAGGAAGTTCAAAGGCTTGCACATTTATTATTGTGAAATAATATCTTACGAATACGAATATTTGTTCGAGAATAGTATGCTAAGAATAAACCGAGTGAAAATTCTATGGGTTATTGACACAAAAGCGTATCTACAAATTGAAATTTTACAAGGAGATAATATTTTTCGCAATTGTAAATACTTTACAAACATTTTGTATAATATTATAATTAATTTTTATATACTTTTCGTTTTTGTTTTAAACTCTTTTTCAAAGTTCTTATAAGCGTTTATATGCATATAAATGAAATAAAAATTCTAAAAAGGGATAGTGAGTCGTGTGTGTACGAATAGACCACAGATTTGCGCTAAGTTTCCGATATACATAGATACAACTTGTGTTTAAATTGTATATTTAACTGAAAATTGAATTTTCGTAGATACTGGTTTGTGATAATCATACATTGAATTTTCAGTGTTATGCGGGCGGTATTGATTTTTAAAATGAAAAGCAAATATAACTTTCAAGAGCAAACTGATGAACTGTACTTTCAAGAACGTCCTTCAATACTAGACAAATTACAAATTACTCCTATTAAAATAATATTTTTAGATAAAGCAAAAAATATTTTAACTTTTAAATAATCCGTGGTAGAAAAAATAGGTTGACATCAAAAACTCTTTTAATGAAGTCTCGCAAACGTATGCTGTGTTTATTTTTTTCATTGTAAAAAATCATCCATTCATGCAAATAATTTTTAATTATGACCCAATTGTAAAAACTCTAATGAGAGAAATTACGCTTTAAATGTGTAAACATTTCAGTGTCAGTAAATATCTCAGTTTTGTTACATTTTATAATATTTCTCATTATTATTATGTAAAGTTTTTAATATTGAAAATAATTTAATATTGTATTATGCTGAATATAGAAACCAAAAAAGAGCTGTATTTCAACAATCACGGTAAGGGTACATTTTAATTTGATTGTATAAGCAATTCAATTATTTGTTCACAATGAAACAAATAATTACGTAACTATTGAATAACTTAATTGTAGCTATGGTAAAATGGACGATAAACCTACACAGGTAGGGATTTATTTGTATAATAAATATTGTCCATGTGTCACGTGGTTGTTAGGGTATAATTAATAAGTTTCGTTTTGTTAATTAGTGTTAAAATTACATTTGCAAATTGTTTGTCATACGCCATGTGCTGTTAATTACTATCAGCCATTGTGTAAAATCAATTAACTATTCTGTGCGCAAATAGCTCAGGGGATAAGAAGCGTGGCTACAAATACTGTGGTCATGGGTTCAAATCCCGCTTAAGTCAAGATTTTTTTAATTGATTTGATCGGTTATTACGACTGGGAGATCAGGAATAATATTAAAAAAATCCCGATCGATCGTCTCTTCAGTTTTACTCTTATTTCCTGTATTGTAAGGTAAATACTGATTAAGTCGGTGACCTGTGTAACTAGTAATAGATCACTGACAGACAATTAACACGTTGTTGTGTCTAAAAAACCCTCTCAAAAAATCTCCATCAGAGATGTAGGTTCTCTGGTATTCCAGACGACTGTTTTCCCTTTATAATGATAATTTTAAAAAAAAGAAAAGAAAGAATATAATTTTAACATTAAAATCAATCGATATATTATTTTGAATGTGTTATATTTGGGTAAAGCACACTTTTGATTGATTGACATATTATTTGCCTTCAAAGCTTTACTGACAAGGTATTACAAAGATTTATTGATTTAATAGGAGACTTTATGCCATATTAATATTATGTGGGATTCACAACGTTGTGAGTCATTTATGTGGGAAGTATACATTATAATTTATTTATTATAATAATAGTAGGGGATATTTTTTCATTTCAGCTTTTCCTGGAGTATAACGTTGGTACATATTTATATTAAATATGTAATATTTGTATGCCTCCACCCACATATACATATTTGTATGGATATTAAAAAATGTAATATGTATGGAATTTATTACGTCACGTCGCCATTTTATTCTATTATTATCATCTTAAGAATTTCAATTTGACCTCATAATTCTGTAAGAATTAAAGATGTTTAAAAACGAGACACTTTTGATACAATTATTTTATTTTAATACCAATATAACCCAACAAGTATGATAAATATTGAATTTTTAATTATACTTTTAATTTTCTTTTAAAAAGCATTTTTAACCTATTTTGTCTGATATCTTTTTTCTTACTTATGATTGTAAAACACATTTTATGTTTTAGATATGCCAAAAGACGAGGTAATTTATTAAAGGCTTTAATTGATTGAAATTCGGTCTACAAATAGACATATTCATATATTTAGAAATGTATATTATGGTCGCTTTTACGCATGATTTCAATAGAAATATGAGGTATTTAGAATCAAAAGCTCCCAAATACAACCGATTAAAAGTAGAAAAACGTACATTTTCTTTTAAAAAATAATTTTCGATATTTTTATAATCAAATATATAATCAAAAATATTACAACTTAGGTTTAAGAGAATCCGTTACAATGAATAAGTATGTACCTGTGTATAAATAAAAATGGGAGATTTTAATTCTACAACGTTATAAAATACCACTATTAACTATTTCTTAAGAACGGATAGTTTCGATCTTTGTTTATATGTATACTAAAAATTTATCGAATAATTCTTATTAGGTTTGTTTGTTATCAATTTTAAATTTTTTTAGAAGCACGTCAAGCTTCATGGACTTTATTATAATATGACATAGTTTACGAAAACGCTCGCTTAGGAATCCCAAGTTTAATAGTAGTGTTTGAGTCGTGCTTGATGGTGTGTGTACAAATAGACTGGAGCATGGTATTATTGGTGTACACGCATACACTTTTACTACACTATTACATTAAATATTAGATATATACTTATCGATTATAAAATTGGGGCGTCTATACAACACAATGCTTAAAGATAAACTGATCTAAACGTCACATAACCAAGATAGCATGCAATTAAAATGATAGCGGGACTTTTGCCCTATCGATAGTGATTGCACAAAAATACAGCTATACCGCAGAGGGACTTGATTAGTCACATTGCAAATTGTGAAACTGATAATGAGTTGTAATTCTAAATTTCCCTACATGGACTTTATTATAATATGACATAGATATTAAGTTTTATGCGTATTATTATAAATTCCAGAAGCCTACATTGTATTATATTTGTTTTCGACACATAAACATCGACACACAGATAAATGAAAAGTATCCCTTTGGTGCAAGTCTCGCTAAATTGGGTTAGAATGTTTGTATATTTCAGTCACGTTGTTGTGGCAAACGATCGCTTCGTTAGTCTGTCGCATTCAAACACATGCTAAAAATACAAAATACAACTTATATACGCACTTTTCTTATCAAACCAGTCGATGTTGTCGTCGCCTACAGACACAATGAGTTATTTATGTGGATGTAGTTATCTAAAGATGCCAGGTTCTGATTCATCTTAACGCCCAACAGTTGAGAAGGATAATCGTATAATCGCATATATAATCTGCATACTGCATAGTGGGTAGGATATTACATATACTATTATGCCTTCATAAATATTTAAAAAAAAAGTTTTAAAATCGACAGTTTTTATCTCTCGCTGTGTAAAAAATCTATATAAAAATTAAGGGGTAGGTTTCTTCTGAACAGTGAGCTACGTGACTCGAGAATTATTTTTATGCAATCAATTGGTTTATAAATAATTGCCTATAATATAATAATATACATGTATATAATTGTCCAAGTGTGTGTATGTTATATGTCTGTATTTCTGTACAGGTCCTTCCCTCAATCATCCTTAGAGTACATATAAAAAAATTCAAGATTCTTTCGAATGAAAAAACAATTAAAAACAAAGCAGAGCATCTAAAACAATATCGATTTAGGATAGTATTTATGTACATATGTTGAAAATTTTAAGAAGTAATATTTAGAATAATTATTTCTATATAATTAATTGTTTGTAAATGTGTACACATTAAATTAATTTAACCAGGGCTCTTTCAGCATCATTACTGTTAAATTCCCCCACGGAAAGTCCATGTATTATATAGTGATATTTATTATAGTAAGATGTAATAGGAGGAATAAGTTCATTAATCATTACATGACCATCATTTATCATGCGAACACCGTCTTGCTTTACTTGCAATTGAATTATCATGCAACTATGCCTTAAAGCTATTATCCTATTGAAAGAATATTTTGTTAACGTCATTCTTACTGTTATTGAATTATACTTATCACAAACTGAAACATTACACTAAAATGACTAACCCAATCATAAGACATGTAAATAAAACCAAATATATATATATATATATATATATATATATATATATATATATATATATACATATTTATATATTTGTATATTTGTATATGTATATATATATATATATATATATATATATATATATATATATATATATATATATAAAAAAATACAACGTATAATAAAAAATATCAAGTAATGAACATCACGAATGCTTAAGCTAGAATTCTTTCATACTTGATAACTATGTCATTTTCCGCCCCACTGGCATTCCATTCATTCAAAAGGACAATAGATCTAGTTAATGGGGAGTGACGGAGTATGTTGGTATGGGTCCTAGGGGTTTCAAACAAGGAGCGAGAGCGACAGCGCGTATGCCTCGAGGAAACGTAAGTTCATTTTACCAATGAACTTCCAAAATTGATATTATTTTTTAAAATAAAATTAAATATCTAATAATCCACTCAACTCAAATGGTTTTACCCAAACAAATTGTTATTTAGTTTTTAAGCATTATATTTTGTAATTGTTTTGTTAATATTGCTTTTATTGTTGTTATTATTTTTTATCTTCAAATTTTCAAATGGGTTTTTTCCCATTCTTTCTATAATTTATTACTATTATTCATGTCAAATTTAAATACAACATTCTCATGTTAGTTATAGTTAAAAAGATTTATAAACTCTAAACACTTAAGTCTATTTCCAAAGATGTATTGTTCTATCAATATTGTAAAAACTTATGCATAAAATAGAAATTGTAATATATATAATCAAAAATTGTATATGTATATGTCTCTAATATATTACCAAAGTGTATGAAACTTTTGATCTATGAGTACATTATTAGTGATCGCTTCATATTTTGAAACATAATAATTTATTGTGTGTATGTTTCATAATAGACTTGTTCTCAATTCAATGCGAAACACGTGTGGATCATTTTTTAATGCCATACAAAAACACTTCAAATTTATTCCACCGTAGTTTTCATACCGGGAATAGCTGAAAATATTAATAAATCAATGATTATGAAATTAACAGGCTGAAAAATATTATTTGTTATTAATGTGAAAGTCGTTGAAGTGGTGACCCATTTTCATACACACATGTTCGTGTCAATCGTATGTCATAAAAAGTTTCACACTTGACGTTCAGAGCTTTTTTTTAAATGCTTTTTGACATATTAAATACGTTAAATCATCAAACATTTGACCCATTCAGATATGCTTTCTCCTACATGTCTGTACTATTTTAATTGTGGATGTGAAGTTGCGTGAGAAAATAATATTTTTTATTTATATTAAATTAAGAACCACCAAAATTAAAAACCTAAACTTTCAGTATGAAAAAAAAATCCACAGTGAATAAATTTATTTAATATGATGTCTTTCTTCATGTAATATAATATTGCTGTTAATTATTTTTTTTACGAAAATGCCAATAAATAATATTATCGTTGATGTTTTAGATACTACATATTCCTATTATTCTTCGAACTACTGTGTTCAATTAGAAAGCATTGTAATAAAATCGAATCATTTATATAATAAGGTATTAATTAAGGGAGTATAATCATACTTTTCAAAAAAAAAATCAAAACAAAATTATGGTTTATTTCTTACGAAGTCTTAGTATTATTATTTTTTATTTAGTACGTGATTGATAAATGATAACACAATACAATTTAGGAATTTGATTTAAGCTTACAGTGCATACATATCATTTTACTTATGTTAAGAAGACTTAGATTACATATAAAATTTTATAACTGTAATATTTCTTTAGTTGGAATTTACTAATATGTATATATTTTTTAATTTCAGGTATGTTCCTAATTCAAATTCCAAGATTTTCCCGATTATTTGTGAGTATTTTTTCGTTTATTTAATTTCATATAATTTTCGGATAATTTAATGTATATAATAGACGCGTTTTAAAATTAGTAGTGTAAGTTTGTCAAGAGCAGGAACTGTGTAATATTAATAATGTGTGTTTTAGAGCACAAAGTAATTAGTCGGTCGTTAAACTCCATGAAAATATCAACACCTTATGTGTGTTTGCTTTCATGGGACAACAAGCTCATGTGGACCAAATTCTAGTTTAAAATATAAATATGTTATAATAAAAAAAATCTATTATTACGTTAGAATTGGCTTAAATATTCATGATATATGATGAGTGATATGTATAAATATGAGAGAACTTACTCGCAAAGATGAGTTACAGTACAATTGCGTTAAGTGAAACATTTTTTTTTAAATATTTGAATGCTGCCTATTGATTTTTTTTTTGTATAAAGTTGAATACAAATACATTTTTTGCTTTGATCAGAATTTATACGGAACGATGAAAATTCTGACAGCCTACATGAGTATTAAAGAAATATATAAAATTAGACATTCTACAAATAATGTATTTAGTTATTGTAACGCGTTTTGGATAATTTTAGGTGCAGTTAATTACTTGAAATTAGTTTATGCTAATCAAAAAGGAAAAAAATGTGACATTAGCAATGTTATTTTTCGTCGAAAATCATATTTCTTTACTAATTGTAAGATTTAATTTGAAATTTAATGTTAAAAAATTATAATAGCACGTTAGAATATTAATTTGGAACAGTTTTTAATTATAATAAAGCATCTTCAATACAATTATATTGCATAAGAAATATATTTTCTACTATTTGCATATTAACCATTAGACTTAGACTTTTAGAAACGAGATAACTTACAAATGGCCGTGATTGGTCAAATTATATCATATTCTGTTACAAAAAAAACCATTCGCCTCTACGCGTGTCGATTTTTTTTCTATAAACACAAGAAAAAAAGAGTAGTCGAACAACAGTTTTGAGTATTGTTAGATAATCGTCGCTCCATATTATCCTTATTGTTATACAATTCCTTTATATCCTAATTTGCGCACAACGACCGTTTCATTGTATTATTTTTTATAATATGTGATATCTTAAATAGAAGTGGACAATAACGAGAGTGATTTATTAGAAAGTATGCTAATGAATAAATATCTTTGTTCCGTTCAACAATGCGACTTTCTTTCTCTATTCATTCCTTTGGGAGATATCATTCGTTGTGTTATCGGATTATCTCAATTGTGAAAATGCAAAATCTTAAACAGCATTTTCTTAAAGACAAAGACAGTTTTTTTGTATTCAACTATTTAAAAATGATCTTCCCGTGGAATTCCAGTTGGTTGCAAAATGAATCTCCAACATGGCTTCTTCGTGATTCTCAATATGATTTCCAGCCTTCCACCTGTCGTATGTAATATGATCAATATTGAACGGAACAATTTATATAATTATAAATGTGACACATTCTTAGAATA
>JAGTTH010001740.1:0-13123 GCA_022606485.1 Agraylea sexmaculata
CTGGTCAACCCCCATACAAGGGACTCCCGTCAATAGGGAAGGCGTCACGGTACTGTATGATTTATTATTATTATTAAATTAAAAGAAAAATATTCTCTGGAATACCAGAGAACCATTGGAGTTTTTTTAAGAATGTTTTTAAGACACAACAACATGTTATTTAATTGTCTATCGATGATCTTAACAATTACTAGTTACACAGATCACCGACTTAATAATCAGTGTTTACCTTACAATACAGGAAATCAGAGTAAACCTGGATCAAGACGATCGATCCATTATATCCAATCTCCCAGTCGCAATAACCGATCAAATCAATTTAAAAATAATTGACTCCAGTGTGATTTGAACCCACGAACACAGTATTTGTAGCCACGCGTCTTATCCCATGAACTGATATGATAAATAATAAAAAGGGTATGTAATTTTTAGGCGCGGCACAGATTTAAGTGCTTTTCTTGTCTTCGCCAATGAGAGAAATATAAACAAACACGAGCGCCGATCACACCAATATTCAATATATAATTTTAATAGTAATTGACATATAAAAAATTACGAATTGAAAATGCTAGTTGTTAACTTCGAGAACACAATACCATTTGGTACTCTGTAAGAACAAACATAGAGACAAATAAAACAAATGTTTCTCAGGCCCGTGTTCAATATAATAGTATTATTAGAGTTTCTGCGTGCGATGTCTATTCATGTATATAAATACTACCAAGCTCTTGTCTGTTCGTACACAAGCGATCACTAAAACACTCTTATTTTATTGAATACAGGCCTCAATCCCCTGACAAACAATATCGGACAATGCGAGTGCGTTATTGAGTCGCGCTAGAGCTAGAACTTTGTAGAACTGCTCTATTCGTATACGTAGCGTCACTCATTGGCAAAGATATATGAACAAGCATCAAAGAGCACCATTGGATACTCATATCTATGCAGCTAAAATAAGAAGATTAATTTTGGCAAAAAATATTACTTCAAAGTGAAGCCACGTATCTTTTTTTATTATTATAATTAAGAGAAAACAGTCGTCTGGAATACCAGATACATCTCTGTTGGAGCTTTTTTTTAGAGGGTTTTTTAGACACAACAACGTGTTAATTAATTGTCTGTCGATGATCTTAACTATTACTAGTTACACAGATCACCGACTTAATAATCAGTATTTACCTTACAATACAGGAAATCAGAGGAAACCTGGATCGAGACGATCAATCGGAATTTTATTAATATTTTCTACGTAATAATCGATAAAACATTTATTTTTAATTGAGCTGGATTTGAACCCATGGTCACAATATTTGTAGTTACGCTCCTTATACTCTGAACTATTACGCTGGTTATATCGGCTCTGTATTTACCTTTCAATCCAGGAAATCAGAGTAAACCTGGATCGAGACGATCGATCGGGATTTTATTAATATTATTCCCGATCTCCCAGTCGTAATAACCGAGTGGGATTTGAACCCATGAGCACAGTATTTGTAGCCACGCTTCTTATCCCCTGAGCTGGTTATCTATCGAATTTATAGGGATCATCGTCCAATTAGTCCGCTATGTAGGATTTCACATTGTGTGTTGAAATTGCACACCTGCAGTGATATAAACGAGATGTCTCAATCCGGGCGGCATTGTTATATTGTAAAATATTTTTGCGTGTAATGGAGTCGGGCTGGTTTTGAAAGAAGGGTGAGTTTGTATGTAGATTGTATGGCTATAGACGGTATGATCTAAATTTATTCCATGTGGCTTGACGCTTGCGTGGTGAGGAGCAGCAGCAGCAGCCCCCAGCATCCAGGAGCAGTCGCTATGAAGCCTCAGTAGGGGTAGCTTGTTCGGGGAGGTTCTGCACCCTCACACTAAACACTCCGTTGCCATGGGACACCACTATACTATTGCACGTGAATGACTTACGAATACAGTGACTGTGAATCTGGATTACTCTAACACTGGATTTAATAAGCCGCACACTATCGGGTATGTCTCAACATAATAATCATTACAAAGTTTTATTTTATTTAAAAAGAGTACTTGAAAGTGTGATAAATTACCACACATGTACACAAGGACACCCTCATCTTATTTTGTCAGATGTGTGCATGAAATAATATTATTACATATTAATATTTTTAAGTAACACATGGTCTGAATATATTCAGATAATTTTTTTAATGAATTGTTTTTTTATATTTTAAAGTTTGTAATTTAAATTATGGAAATCCACCCTATCAAAAACAATTTTTTATATGTTTAAAAAATTAACACCCTCAATTTATGACCATTCAGATACAGTGTGCTATTTTATTATTAATATTAAATAATTAAACAATTGACCAGAACATTTTTTTTTACAAATGTGTAGTGTATTTTTTTAAATTTCACAAATCCTATTTTAAAATACACCTTACCCCAGCGAAATCTTTATTTTAATAAACCATTGTTCCAAATGTACATTCGATATCTTGTATTACTTGAAATACTTTCAAAAAGGGTACAAAAATATATTCTTATGATTCATATAAAGTTCTCTGGAAGATATTAAGATTTTTTCTTGGTTTCTTGAAAAGTTTCAGTTTTTTTGACATGCTTCCTATTCGAAATTGCCTATTCAACATTTCTCTGAACTATATCTATTTTATGAATTTTCAACTCTAAATAGACGTAGAAATGAACTGAAATACTTCAAACTGCTGTTATTTAAAATAAATAAATGTTATAGTTATAATTATTATGTGTGTATGTTTTATAATATACTTGGACTATGTAATCTGTGTTTTAAATAATAGGGGGATTTTGTAAAAAATATTATTTATTATAAATGAATTCATTCAAAGATGGATTAAAATTAATTTGATTGGAATCCAATTCAACCTAAAGCATCGAGGTTCGTAATAATTGTCTCATATACCAAGAAAGCTGGGCTTTTGATATTAAATATTTAGAGTAAATCTGTTGAATGAGACCCATTTATAAAGAAGTGGTCTCGTTTAAATATTGAACATTAATGAAGACGAGACATTTTCAATATTCATTTCCCAAAAGACTTACGTACGATTCAGATAAAAGTCTAACCATAATATTTAATACCAATATTTTGATTGATATTTTCAATATGATTGGTAAAAAAGTTTTTGCTGAAACCTCCTTTGATATTCAACCTTCAATATTAATTACGGGACTCGTCTATTTGGGGCATCTATCAATCAATAAAGGCTGTCGTCTTCTCCAGATAACTTTTTCAGAAAGACGTCCATATTTATGTCTTTTCCGATAAAGACAGTTTGATCCGCTGGGATTTAAATAGGAGTATTAAAAATGTATCGATTGCCAAATATCTCGATAGGAAAGCTTTCACTGATTATTAAAATTACGGCCGAGGGAAAGTTGCCGTTGTTTCGTCAAAACTTTGAATCCTTTTTGGCAAGTCGAGTATAAAATTACAAACTTGGTGCTTTGTATATTTTATTTCATTTGTGGATAGAGTGTTTAGTCGGTTGTGTTTTAATTATAAAACTAATAACCGATGGAGGCTAAGTACTAAAAGCTTTTACGGTTTAATCTTCAGTTTTATCACATACTTAAATCAACTAAGTCACCCTTACATTGTTTAGTTTTATTTTATATTGTATACATTTTATATTTACCAATAAGAATTATCTGGAAACAACAGAACTATTTGAAGTTATCAGTATTAATAAAATAACCTACCCCTTGAATGGATGAGGGATGATGATTTGATTACAATTACAAGAGGTACAATTTTTTATTTAATCTGTACACCTAAGTCTGATTCATAAGATGTTTTGTATTATTGAAAATTTAAAAAAAAAATAAAGAAATTGTCATACTTATATTATATTTGATGAAAAAGTTCCTTAAAATTATCTTTTTGTATATTATAGTAGTTTTTATCCAGATTTCAAGGTTGAATTTAGTTTTTCTACTAGTAAATACATACATAATATTTATTTTTTGTTATGATTTAAAGTGCTTTTATGGATATATGGATATATTATGTAGTTTTGGATATAATGCTCTTTATTTCTTTGAATTTTTAAAACAAATACCAAATTTTAGACACATACACACAATAATGGACATCGGTAAATTAAATTAAATTCCCTCTTAAAGGTTAAAAGTAAGACATTGAGAGTATTATATTTAATATACCTAATAATTTTATTTGTATTTATATAAATGCAGTATTTTGCTAATACTGATGAAGATTTAATGTGGTGATTATAAAGTTATACAATTGGTGATATAATTTTTCCCTTACCATTAAAAGTTGTCATACAATAATTTTGAATGAAACTGTCTCAATATAAATGATTCTGGTGTGTGCCCTTTATCGATTATTCTATTAACCTAATTAAAGATATGGCACAAATGGTATTTATCTCTATATTGCTGAGTAAGTACTTCCAAATCTTAATACGATTCTTCCTCTTGGTAATTTTCCACCCCACACCAACCCTCTTCCACCATCTAATTAGTTTGGAAACCTACATTTATCAGGGTTTTCAAAGGACTTCCGAATTTCACCCCTTTATTTATTAGCAATTGTGCTTTTACAATTATGGATCGCATTACACCTGGCAATTTTCCAACAACTTTATGTGTCTATTTTATAGTTGAAAAATATCCATAAAAGTCCTTTTAAATGTGTATTATTTATGAGACCTAGCCCAAGTGGGTGTGATGAAGTGCTTTGAAGTATTCGAGCTCTGCAACGATTTCCTTTATAATATTGATCATTGTGATATTTATACAAAACATTATATGGTATACATCTACAGTTATCATACATCAATTATTATTTTCATGGCACAAACTATAAAGTTGAATGCAAATTCTATTTTTTCTGTTGATTGTTCTCTTAATATCCTAAAATTCAAATAAAATAATAAATTTTACCAAAAAAAAATAAAGCTGTAAAGTGCTCTACAATTGAAAAACTATTTTTAACCCTCTGAATATTTTATAATCAATTGTGAATCATTCTCATTAATTAAAGTGTCTAAGTAGAAAATAAGACACGCAATATTGCGCGTAAAAGATTTTTAATAATAATACATAAATGTAAAGTTTTGGTGCGTTGATTTAAATTTTTATTTTATAATGGTGATTTTATTTTATTTTTTAATAATAATTTGGTAATAGTTGGTTTATACTTAAACGATAGCGACATTACACCGCAGAGTCGACGACACAATACAGTGGCAAGAAATGAATTTTGAGTGTTTAACGCCTGCAAAATAAGTCTTGATCCTTTTTTTATAGTTTTGAAGTGTCACTAATCTCTGAGCATGTCTACAGTTTGATTTTTTATCTACAAATGGACTCAAAAAGTATTTTATATGTAAAAAACCTCTTGAAGCCGCATTGTGTCGTCAACGCAACGCCGTAGTTTCGCTGTCGCTCTAATGTGAATATTCGCTAAATAACTATTATGACCTTTTAGTGTCTTGGGAATTATTTTAGAATATTATTTATTAATAAATATTATAATGCTGTCTCTAGTAGTTGTTCGGGATATGAAATTTTCATGTTTACGCGAGAATAATATGATTTATAGACATTTAGATAAAAGCAGAGAAGGACTAAATTCTCAAATAAATCCTGAACTCATCCGACATCAAACAATAAATATCCTTAGCAATGGAAATAACAAGTTGATGCCAAACAACAACTACCTGCATTTTTATATTCATGGGGTAACTTCATCTCTATGCCATCATTCACAAAGAAACTTATATAATATATTATATTCAATGAAATATTATAGATACATAGTTTAACAATTTAATTGGGTTAGCCTAGGACAAATTTCAGATGGGCTGGTCTACCTAATCAAGTACTTCATCAAGCTGAATCGATTTAGTTGGGTTTAAATGGTTAGACATTTCGGTGGTGCAATTAACAATATTAAAAATATTTTAATTCAGATTCCCCGAAATTATTATCAGCGGTGGGGCGTTTTGAAAGTTGGTGATTATTTTAATGAAGCTCGTGAAAAATAAGAAATTTAAATTGGCAACTTTTCCAACTTCGCTGACGGGGATTATTTATTGTTCGGGCGTAAAAAAATCAGATTAATTCGCTCAAGGTGCTTTGAAATTATTTCAGCATATAAAAGCGATTAACAGTATTAAAAATATATAAAATTTAAATTATATAACAGAGAAATAATTTGTCATGGGAAGCAGACAAATGGTCGATTGTTCAGAATAATCCCTGTGATTCAAATAATACAATCTAATACATCAAAACCTGTTCCGACATTCTTGTTATTTCCACATTATTAACAGCCAACAAGAATGATCAGGAAATTTTTTAATAACATCTGCTTTTTTATATTACAATTTCATTATTAACATAAGTTTTTACATTGATTGATAGAACAATACATCTTTGGAAATTGACTTAGGTGTACAGAGTGTTTACATCTTTTTACCTATAACTAACATGAGAATGTTTTATTTAAATTTGACATGAGTAATAGTATTTAATTATAGAAAGAATGGGAAAAAAAAAATAAAACCCATTTACAAATTTGAAGGTTAATAAATAATAACAACGATAAAAGCAATATTAACAAAACAGTTACAAAATATATATTGCTTAAAAACTAAATAACAATTTGTTTGGGTAAAACCAAATTTGAGTTGAGTGGATTATTGGAAATTTTATTTTATTTTTAAAAATAATATCAGTTTTTGAAGTTCATTGGTAAAATGAACTTACGTTTCCTCGAGACATATTTGGTTTTATTTACATGTCTTATGATTGGGTTAGTCGGGAAGTTAGTCATTTTAGTGTAATGTTTTTTACTCAAATCTGCGATATTTGCTTTGATCATTTTTAACTTAATGTCCACGTGGACTTCTTTAAGAAATGTGCCAGGTTCAAGATCTAAGGCCATCTTAAGACACTTGTTTTTGACAATTTGAATTTTATTAATATGACTTTTTGCCGCAGTAGACCAAGCTGGGCATCCATACAAGAGAATCGGTCTGATAATTGATTTATAAAGAAGTAGCTTATTCTTGGGTGACAGCTGACTAAGTGGATATAAGGTGTTAATAGCCAGGTTGCTCTTGTCCACAGCATATTTTACATGCTTGGACCAGTTCAACTTGGGGTCTAAGATAACTCCCAAATACTTGACTTCTTTGAGCCAAGGAATTTGTTCGTTATTGATACTAAGAGGGGGGATGTGGGATCGCTTTCTTTTGTTAGTAAATATTATTGCTTCAGTTTTACTCTCGTTGAGTTTTAATTTCAAGCGAGAGTAATACTGTGTTAGTAGGTCTACAGATGCTTGGAGGCGTCTATGAATTGTGTCTTATCTGTAAGATGATGTGAATATAGCGGTGTCATCCGCGTAAAGAGCTAAGGAGCAATTACGAGGAATAGGGATGTCATGGATGAAGAGATTGAAAAGATAAGGAGTGATAATACTTCCTTGCGGAACTCCCGCAAGGATTGGATGCTGTACAGATTTAACATTATTAATATCTACTGAGAATTTTCTGTTAGTAAGATAAGATTGAATAACTTTGGTGAGATATGGTGGAGTGTTAGTGTTAATTAGTTTGTGAATGATACCATCAAACCAGACTACATCAAAAGCTTTGGCAAAGTCCAGGAAAATCATTCCCGTACTTTTTTAATTATTAAAATTTCCTCTAACATGCTGTGAGATTCTTGTTAGTTGTGAAGTGGTACAATGGCCCGGTCTAAATCCGAATTGTTCATTAGGAATGACGCAATCCAGAGTTTTTCGCAGGCAGGTTAATATGACTTTCTCTAGGATTTTACTCATGCAGGGGAGGAGACTGATAGGACGATAGCTACTGGGAAGGGATTTGTCTTTACCAGGTTTAAATATAAGGACTACTTTAGCTGCTTTCCAATTATCTGGAAAATATCCAAGAATAAGACACGAGTTAAATATTTTAACCAAACAATCAAGAGCTTTTTGTGGTAAGTGTTTAATAAGAGTGTTGTTAATGTTGTCGTGTCCTGGTGATTTTTTATGTTTTGAGTTTTGAATAATATCAGAGATTTCAGAAAGAGTTACCTCGTCAATCTCACATTCAGAATAGTTGTGAAGATTCCTAATTGACTTAGTAACTGCTTGTTCTGTGAGACTATCTGTAGTGTCATTGTAATGTTTTGAGAGAGACCTTATCTTCTGTTCCCAGGATTCATTTTTATGAATTTTAATTTTATGTTTAATTTCTAAAATTAGCGCATTTATGACAGATTTGAGTTTACAATTTCTTTTCTTTCGCCACTGATTCATTAATCTATTTTTTACATGAATTAAGTCCACAATTTCAGATGGAAGTTTGTTCTTAAAAGTATTGTTAATGGTTTTAACAGGGATATATAAGGCGGCGGCGTTCTTAATAGAATCTGTGAGTGTAGTGATTGCATTGTCAACGTGAAATGTGTTGTTAGTGTCGAATTTAAGTGTAACGTTATTGTTAATATGAGTTTTGTAAGCGTTCCAATTAGCCGTCTCATAACTAAAGAAGGTTTTTTGGGTGATTTTGTAATTTCCGCCGATGTTAAATACAATAGGGAGATGATCGGAGGAAAGTGACTGCATTACGTCAACTTCGGTGAGAGAAGGACAACCCTTAACCACTGCAATATCAAGGATGGATGGATATCCTTTGGGTGGGAAATGCGTTGGACTTTCGGGGAAAAGGATACGAAAGTCTTTTTTATCACAATATTCTCTTAGTAAACGGCCATCCTTATTTCCGCGAATACAGTGCCAAAAGTGTTTTTACAATTAAGATCACCAGCAATTATAACATCCTTACCGAGAGACATAATTTTGTGGATATCATCTTGACAAATTTCTATTTTGGGTGGCTTATAAACCGAGGCAATAATGTGAGTTTTATTATTAATAGATACACTAATTGCTATTACTTCAATTGAGTTAGTTTTACGAATTACAACTTTCGAATGACATATAGAGTCTTTCATCACGATTAAAACACCACCGCCTGTTTTGCAAACTCGATCGTTGCGATGTATTACAAAACCTGGTCGTCTCAGAATTATATTTGTATTAAGAAACGTTTCACTTATCAATGCAATGTCAACACTTTCTCTTAACATAAAGTCAATCATTTCGTCGAATTTATTTGAAATTCCCCGGGAATTCCAAGCAACAATCTTAATATTAGAACATTGACTAACCTTAGACATTATCAAGCGATGCGGCGAGCTCCATGATGAGATATATCCTTTCATTCTTTGTCTGACATGTCTTTAGCTTCCGCTGAAGCTCTTGAACCTTCAATACAAGAGTCATCAGGTCTCCTATCGGCATATCAGCGCTAGAGATTGGGGCGGTAATGTTCTTCGCAGTAGATGTGGTGGTGGGACCTTGGGCAATCTGTGCCCATGACAGGTCAGTCACGTGATGAGATGTGGACGGGGAGATGACCTGGGCGGGCATTGGTCCACGAGCAACCTGGGACCAGGAGCGTCCGTTGACGATGTTCGGGGGCGGCACTGGTGCACGCTGGGTGGCCGGTCTCGCAGCTGGCAGCTTGGGGGTAGATCTTAATTTGATCTGCTTCTGTCTGTCAAGGCAATCTTTGTAATTTGCAGTGTGGTCCCCTCCGCAATTGCAGCATCTTGCGGGTGAAGTGGCATCCTTTATGCATGTGGAAGTCTGGTGATCGCCGCCACATTTCACGCATTTGAATGCGTTGTTGCAGTTGGATGCTGCGTGTCCCCACTGTTGACAACGGAAACATTGCGTGATAAAATTTCTCCCAAGAGAGTATTTTTCAATTGTCACTCTACAGTGACAGATATTAGTAGTGTTTTTGAAGTCACTCATTTTTGTCTCATTGCTGAGATTTATTAAATATAGGGGTGACTTCGTAATGGAGCCATTTTTTCCTTTCATTAGGAACACGTCTATTATTTTAAATCCTTTGTCGCTGAGGTCCTGCTTGATTTCCTCTACAGGAAGCAGAGGCAGGCCTCGTATGACAGATTTTTAGGTCTGTCACATTCTAACGTAAAGGAGAAAAATTCCTTGTTTAATGATTTCAGGCCCGCTTTAAGGGCTCTGAAATCAGTGATATTGCTGGTTTGGACTCTGACTTGTCCGTTTGGTTTATAATGTAGTTGGAATTTATTGATGAATTTCTTGACAATCGTCAAGTTTTCACCGTGCCCTGAAGATTTGAGATATAACGGGGGAGTTTTTTTGACATCCTTATCGGATGACAAAATTACCTCCCCCAGCGACTTAAATTGGTTTTGTTTTGGAATGGAAGTAGGAGTAGTAGGTCTTGGACGTTTGATCGGGTTCTTTGGTAAAAGAAACCCATCGATCATCGTTTGAGCCATTAGGTTTACGAGTTAACTAATGAGTATATGTTACTATGATAAGGAGCGATGGTACCTGATAATAATGGTGAAGTGGATTTTGGCGGCGTTGCGGCAAGCTCGTTATCAGGAGAGGTCGCAGGGCGGCAGACCGGTTTGGTAGTTGCGACACTTGTGTACTTGACACTTTCGAATTTGCTTAACCATGCAAGGAGCACTTCAATATACGTGTGTACAAGACGGCTGTCTGGACGTAACTGATTGTGCTTGTAGCATCCGACTTGTGCATATCTTATAAGGTATTCTCTCTACCATTTTGCTACATATCTAATAATAATATTAAACTATCCCATTGTAAGGACTAATATACCACGTGAATAGTAGTGGAATTTATCAGCCAAATATTGACCTCGAAGAAAGAATCTTTTAGGTTGTAAATCAAATGTGATATGGTTAGGGAATAATGAGGTGCCTTACCTCTCTATTTCGAGGATAAATCATATCTTTATTACCGGTGTAATTTAGCAAGGGTACTTAAAACAGCTACCGGTTGGTTATTCTCATTCGCCGACACCTTTTATTAACTTCCATACTCTTGAAGGAGCATATTTTCAGGGAGGAAGCTATTAAAACAACAATACCCTCGAATGCTTCATTAGTTTTATTCCGAAATGGAATTAATAAAATTATTTCAACTGTAAAAATGCACTCATTAATATTATTATACTTTTTGTAAATACATTATGAATTAAATATCTCTAATAAAAATGGTAAAGCAAATTCCTTATTTTAGATATATAATAATTACTTGGCCGTGATCGGTTAATTACCGCAAAATAATATTATATTAGAATTTTATTACAATACCACCAATCATAATAGTTTCAACATCTTATTTAATAATATTTTTATATTTATTTTCCAAACTTAAGAATCAAAGAGTAGTTTAGGTAAATGTAAAAATTAAACCTCTTCCACTCGATTTAAATCCAAAAAAAAACATTTATTCCTCCCGGATTGAATTTGCGAAGCTTTTTATTCAATATTAGTTTTATAAAAATAGATTTTTTTGTACCTGTTTAAAAGCGCATAGGTTTAAAATTGTAGAGCACTGCTCAGACTACATTTTACTTTATTATGTAGTGAAATTGAAATGAAGTGTTATTCTATTTGAATTTTCGGGTCACATACATACTATTTTTGAATTTTGCATTTAAATTTATAGTTAGTCGCATATATTAAAATTTAAGGTACGATAAATTAAGATATCATATAATATCAGAAAGTTTAAATAAGATGATAAAATAATCAAATAATAAACCAATATTATAAAGGTTACACCCACTTGGGCTAGGTTTGATTATCACACATGTAATCCTATTGTTGAAGGTAGGAATATATATTATATATTTACCTATATATGTAAATAATAAAACAGAAAAACACAATACATATGAGTATTTTTTAATACGTAATATTTTTTGTATGGAATGTTATTGGAAAATACAGTAATCCGATTAGCTGTGTCCTGTTTGAGAGCAAAAAAAGGTTACGATTTTCTCAGTACCATAAAGCTGCGAACAAAGCAGATTATCTGAAAGTATTAAATAAGTAATAAAATTGTACATAATATAGCCGTATATGTAATCCAATGAAATGTGTGTTTACTCGTCAACATCTTTGTTTGGTGGTAAAGAAGGATAAAATGGAGGGTGCTGGAGTAGGAAAAGTAGGACTAAGTCCTGTATTTTATAATCATGGTGTCGTGTAATATGTCACTTGGGACATTTATGATCTTTATTCTCCTGTCCGTTTCACACGAACTTTCTTACTCCACTTTTACAACCACTGTTAAATAACCACACTTTAGTTTCAAATAAATACATATACACAATCACAATTTTACTTAACAAATAATTTTCTCACAATTTAAACTGATACTTAAAAAATGTGACACTTTTTTAATTTGTTTATATTGTTAACGTCTGGGTGGAATTCCATAATAAAAGAAATTTATGTGGTGTACCTTCAACATATGTTTCGAATGTAAAATACATAGATTAAACATCGGTTATTTTTTTTTTAATTATATTATTTCAAAAATGAAAAAAGAGTGTAGTTTGAACAAAAGCAA
This sequence comes from Agraylea sexmaculata, assembly GCA_022606485.1. Lineage (NCBI taxonomy): Eukaryota > Metazoa > Arthropoda > Insecta > Trichoptera > Hydroptilidae > Agraylea > Agraylea sexmaculata. Next base: position 12,518 of record JAGTTH010001740.1, read on the forward strand.
CCAGTATTTTTAATAATTATTATTCAAACTTTGAAAAGATTATAAGAAGATAATATTAAAATATCCGATAGATATCATTGTATGTGATATTTTGAAGTAGTGGAATATAATTTTGTAACAAATTTGATTATCTTTCTTATTAATGGGAGTCTAAGGTATTGTTTTTTTTTAATAAATGTCAAATAAAAAAAAATAATATAAAAATATTATAATCAATTTTATTCTCAGTTGGATTCCATGTTAGTATTAATTATACTTTTAAAAAATCATACCTATTACCAATATTTAAATACATCTCTTAATAAATCTTAGTTTTAACCCTTTATAATGTTTTGAATGATATAAATTGTATCTACTCCCTTTCCGCTTATTTTAGAAATATATTATAGGTTTTATTTTATTGAAATCTAGTATTACATTCAAGACGTAGTTCTCATAGACAATGGTTATTATTAGACAGTATTATCATGAAGACACATCTCCTCAGAACAGTGCATTCATCCTAATGTATAATTCAGGAGGTACTTACCCTGCCAGTGTAAACCACCCTGTATTTGTATACAAATAATTATCAATAATAACAACCCTTGGTTGAAATACACAATT